>CM034152.1:307265413-307277913 GCA_019776745.2 Taxus chinensis
TGTTCATTTATGTGTGTGTGTATCGTGGTGTTATGTGTGTGCCCATGAACGTGTGGCATGTGCACACAATGTCTGTTAGTGTGTGCCGTGTGCATGGGGGCATAGTGCTGCGCGTGCACGTGTGCGTGTGCATGTGGTGTGTGTGTGTTTGTGTGTGCATGTGTGTTTTATTATTATCCCAAAATGTGCCCCCCCTTGCTCATTTTTTGTGGCTAACTCCTTGTGTTCTTACCTCTCTTTGTGCCTCAGTCTCTATTTTGTGATTTTCACAGCACTCAAAAGCTTTCTGGAAATGCCACATTGGATAGAGCTCTCTCTTAGCTTTCCATAAAAGGTTAAAGTTTTCCTCCTAACTCCTCATATTTTTCAAGTTATGGCTCGGCGGCGTTTTTGTGGAAAATTTTCCCCTATGGATGCCCGCACCAATATGAAGCCGCCACTTTCCCAGGAAGTGCGGGGAAAGAGAATAACTTAGAAAATTTTCCAAGTTTTGGTCAAAATTTCAAAGGTAAATATTTTTTCTCGGGCCCCCGCAACGAATCAGAAGGTGGCGAACGTGTCAAGCAGGGAAGCAAAGTAGAAAATTTCTAAGTGTTGTCCATCATGGGAAGAATTTGGTGAGTAAATCCCGGGCGAATGGCGTGGCACCTACCGTTGGCAAATATGAGGGGCGAACGTTGGAGGAAAATTGGGATTTTTGCTCATTTTGCCAAAATTTCAAATGAGAAAATTGGCCCACAGGCCCGACGGCGAATAGGATGCGCCACATGTCCTTCACCAATCAGGCGGCCAGCCAGACGGGGTAGCCAATGAAATTTGCTAAGTATTTTCGATAATAAAATTTCAAAGGAAAAGTTTTTTTTTTTTTGGAGCTGAAGGCCCAGCTATAAAATAGTGCCCGTGTCTGCAGTGGCAAAAAATTTTAAGGAAGGGCCCGAAAGACAATTTCAAAGGATGAGCCCCCAACGGAAAAGAAGACATGGAAAAAGCGGAAAGAGTGCGAGACCCTAACAGACTGCGCGGAGGAGAAATTTGGAAAAAAATTTCCAAAAATTTTCCGAAGGAATTTTCCAAAGGGAAAAAAAGCCGTGGGAATTTTTGTGAGAGCCAGGCCTAAGCCAACAGAGCCTGAAATTATCAGCCAAATGGCGGAGCACGGGGATTATGGAAGGAAAATTTCCAAAATGCAAAAAAAAGGGTTAAAATTTCAAATTTTTTCCCTGTCATCATTTTGGCTAGTTTTTGACCCTAAATCTTCAAAATGGCTCTAACTTTCAATCAGAGCTCGGATTTTCAAGTCTTTATACAAGGAAACTGGTGAACTGAATGAAATTATCTAAAAATAGTCCAGGGTCATTTTTTCATTGTTAGTTTCGGAGAAAAGAAAATAAGAAGAAACGGCCTCTGGCACGTGTTAATGCCAGAAATGACATTCAACAACCAGTTTTATGCAAAATGGGTCGCATTCTTCTTCAGCCTGACCAAAAAGGTTAGTAGAACATGGGGTCTATAAGGATTTCCCATGCTATTTTAATCCATCTTCATTCAATGGGGGAATGGCTCAACATTTTTACCACATTTCTCTCTCCTGGGCTCGACCCATGCTTGTAAAAGCCAGATTTGGCTCATTTTTTCAGGGTTGATAATTTTTTGATTAGCAAGATTTCTTCTTTCACCTTCACAAGGTGATTTTTGCAAGTATCAAAACCTTCTCATGATTGTAACAGGTTTTACCTATTTGATGTTGCAAATGCAAGATTTTGACAGTTGGAAATGATAGTTGAGACTCTCTGTGCTCAATTTTCAGTCCTTTGTTTGTATATTGTCTGCTTCATTTAGACTATAATTACATCTTATCGCCTATGTATGATGTTCAGTTTCATTTATGAAATTGTGTCAATTTTCATGAACAACAAAGTGTTCACCATCCTTGGTGTATCACCTATTAGTTTGTTTCAATTTTGCACTTTCTATCTCTGTCTCTCTTGGGAAGTTAGAGTAGGATTAGGATTCAAAACATCATAGTATATGTGCAATAACGGATATGATCAGAGGAGTTTGAGGGAAACCAACTCTAATCAGAGATTCCCTCTCATTTTACAAGTCCCACACTTGGGAGAGAGGTTTCAATGTGGCAATCAACTAGATGTAGTAGGATCAAACTCGAAATCTGATCAACATCCAGGGGGTGCTGCTGATTTGCCACAACAGTTTTGGCATGCCCGGTGGGACCTTAGAGGTCTTCCACTTTATCTTTGACAGTTTGGTGTGTTCCTGTTAAAGATTGAGCCTTTTGGAGGCACTTTCAAAAGCACATCTGGTGACTCCATCTGGTAAACAACTCATTCTCTAAGTTGCAGACCTGTTTTCCATTCATTTCCATCCATTCTTCTTTCCATCATTTTCATTCTTTTCCATTCCATGAAGTTGTGTAATCATGACTTCATTCATCAATGGAATTACATTACAACAGTAGTATTCACACCCTCCAACATGTTTGCATGTTCCTGTGCATGTGCGTGTGTATGTGTGTGTGCATGTGCGTGTGCGTGTGCATGTGCGTGTGCATGTTCCTATGCATGTGCGTGTGTATGTGTGTGTCTGTGCATATGCGTGAGTGTGCATGTGCATTTGTGTGTGCGGGCATGCATGTGCGTATGTGAGCATACGTCCGTGTACGTGTGTGCTTATGTGTGTGTGCATGTGTTTGCACATGTGTACATGTGTATGTGTGTGTGCATGTGTGTTTGTGTGTGTGCATGTGTGTGTATGTTCATGTGTGTGTGCATGTTTATGTGTGTGCGCGCGTGTGTGTGTGTGTGTACAGTTTGTGTGTGTGCACATGTGTGTGTGTGTGTGTGTATGCGCACATGCCTGTGCGTGTGTGTGTATGTGCACGCATGGGTAAGTCTATCTGTGCGTGTGTACATGAGCATGTTTGTGTGTGTGCGTGTGTCTACATGCACGTGTGTGTGTGTGTGTGTTTGTTTGTTTGTATGTGTATGTGTGTACGCATGCTCATGCACGCGAGCATGCATGGGTATGCGTGTATGTGTGCATGTGCGTGTGCATGTGCGTGTGAGTGTGTATATGCGTGTTTGTGTGCGTGTTTCTCAAGTGCTTTGTGTTCTTGTGCGTGCGTCTGCTGTGCGTGTGCGTTGCGTTTTTGCATATACGTTGCGCCATGACTGCGTGGGTGTAGTCTTCGTAGTTTGTGTTTATAAATGCTAGGGTGTGTGTGCTTTGCGTTCATGCATTTCCCGTTGCATCTTGCATTGCGTTCGCACGCGTTATCCAGGTCTTTCGCATGTGCGTGCTGTCCGTCTATATGTCTTGTGTGGCTGTTGCTTGACGTGTTTTTACTTGTGTGTCACATGTTATTTTTTGTGTTGCGTCTGTGCGTCTTGTTTCTCGGTGCTTGATTCCATGTCTTGTGGTTTGGGGGTTTGCACTCTTCTTCGTGCGTTCCCGACGCGTGCGTGCGGTCTGTTTGTTTCTTTCGCTTTGTGCATGTGATTGTGTATAGGTGTGTGCACGGATGTGCACACTTCTCCTTGCGTGTACAGTCGCTTGTAGTGCATTCTTGTCTGTGGTTGGTTGGCTTAGAGAGACGTAGAGTACTGGGCGCGAGCTGGCTGGCATGCGGCGTGTGTGCTGGCGTGGCGCCACGGTAGAGGTCTGAGATCACACTGTTGATGGTTGGGTGGGCGCGCATCTGTCCTAGTCCCGTCCGGGGGAGTCCGCCACGCAGGGTCGTAGGTGGGCTTGTGTTAGCTAATCCCTTGTGCGCGGGGTGTATGTGCATGTATGTTTGCGCATATGTGTGTGCTTCTATAGAAGTGTGTGTGTGTGTGTGTGTGTGTGTGTGTGTGTTTGCGTGTGTGTGTATACGTGTGCGTGTGTGCCCACGAACGTGTGCACGTGCACACAAGCGTGTGTGCGTGTGCGTGTGCATGTCCCTGTCTGTGTGTGTTATCATTAACATGTGTGTGTGTTCGTATGTGTATAAATGCACATGCGTATGTGTGTGTGTATATGTGTGTGTTTGTATGCTTGTGCGTGTATGTGCATGTACGTTTACGCGTATGTGTGTGCTTCTATATCTGTGTGTGTATGTGTGTGCACATGTGCATTTATGTGTGTGTGTATACGTGTGTATGTGTGCCCATGAACGTGTGCATGTGCACACAAGTGTCTGTTAGTGTGTGCGTGTGCATGTGCATGTGCATGCGCGTGCACGTGTGCGTGTGCATGTGTGTGTGTGTGTTTGTGTGTGCATGTGTGTTTATTATTATCCAAAATGTGCCCCTGCTCATTTTTGTGGCTAACTCCTTGTGTTCTTACCTCTCTTGTGCCTCAGTCTCTATTTTTTGATTTTCAGGCACTCAAATCTTTCTGGAAATGGCACCATTGGATAGAGCTCTCTCTCAGCTTTCCAGAAAGGTAAAATTTTCCTCCTAACTCCTCATATTTTTCAAGTTATGGCTCGGCGGAAGTTTTTGTGGGAAATTTTCCCTTAGGAGGCCCGCAGCCAATAGGAAGCCGCCACGTGTCCCAGGAAGTGGCGGGGAAAAGAGAAGAACTTAGAAAATTTTCCAAGTTTTGGTCAAAATTTTCAAAGGTAAAATTTTTTCCTGCGGGCCCGCAGACGAATCAGAATGTGCGACGTGTCAAGCAGGGGAAGCAAAGTAGAAAAAATTTCTAAGTGTTGCACATGGAAAATTTGGTGAGTAAAGCCCGGGCGAATGGCGTGGCGCCACGTGTCCAGAACAGGAGGGGCGGACGTCGGAGGAAAAATTGGATTTTTGGCTAAGTTTTGCCAAAATTTTCAAATGAGAAAATTGGCCCGCATGGCCCGCGGTGAATAGGATTGCGCCACGTGTCTTCACCAATCAGAGCGGCGGAGGTAGCAATGAAAATTTGGCTAAGTATTTTTCGTAAAATTTCAAAGGAAAAGTTTGGAGCAGAAGGCCCAAGCTAATAAAATAGTGCCACGTGTCTGAGTGGCAAAAAATTTTAAGGAAGGGCCCGAAAGAAAATTTTCAAAGGATGAGCCCACGGCCAATCATACATTGCCACATGTCCCCTAGTGGCGAATGCGCGGGGAAATTTGGAAAAAATTTCCAAAATTTTCCGAAGGAAATTTTCAAAGGGAAAAAGCCGTGGGAATTTTTGGAGAGCCAGGCCTAAGCCAATCAGAGCCTGACATGTATCATCCAAATGGCGGAGCACGGGGATTTATGGAAAATTTTCCAAAATGCAAAAAAAGGGTAAAATTCAAATTTTTTCCCTGCCATTCCATTTTTGGCCCTATTTTTGCCCTAAATCTTCAAATGGGCATAACTTTCGATCCAGAGCTTAGATTTTCATGTTATTTATATAAATGGAAATCTAGTGAAATTATCTACAATATTCCAGGGTCATTTTTTCATTTTGGTTCAGTTTGGAGAAAGAAAATAAGAAACGCCTCTGGCACGTGGTAATGGCCAGAAATGACAATTCAACAACCAGTTTTAATGCAAAATGGGTCGCATTCTTCTTCAGCATGACCAAAAATGTCAAGGCATGGGGCTGTAAGGACACCCATGCTATTTTAATGCATCTTCATTCAATGGGGAATGGCTCCCACGTTTTTTACACATTTTCTCTCTCCTGGGCTCGACCCATGCATTGTAAAAGCTAGATTTGGCTCATTTTTTCAGGGTGGAATAGTTTTTTGGATAGCAAGCTTCTTCTTTCACCTTCAACAAGTGATTTTTGCAAGTATAAGACCTTCTTCATGATTATAACAGGTTTCTACCTCTTTGATGTTGCAAATGCAAGGATTTTGACAGTGAAAATGATAGCGCAGACTCTGTGATCAATTTTCAGTCCTTTGTTTGTATTGTCTTGCTTCATTTCAGACCTCTAATTGCATCTTATCAGCCTGTGTATGATGTTTCATGTTTGCATTTCATGAAATTTTGTCAATTTGCATGAACAAGAAGTGTTCACCACTCCTTTGGTGTATCACCTATTAGTTTAGTTTCAATTTTTGCACTTCTCTATCTCTGTCTCCTTGGAATTTAGAGTAGGATTAGGATTCAAACCTCTGCAATTGTGCAAATAATAGATCTGATCAGAGGAGTTTGAGGAACCAGCCTCTAATCTGGAGATTCCTCTCTCATTTTACAAGTCCCACACTTGGAGAGAGGTTTCAATGTTGTGCAATCACACTGGATGCCTAAAACATCAACTTAGAAACCTGATTTGCATCCAGGGGGGCTGCTGATTTGCAACAACAGTTTTGGCATGCCCGGTGGGACCTTAGAGGTCTTCCACTTTATCTTTGACAGGTTTGGTGTGTTCCTGTTAAAGATCCATCCTTTTGGAGGCACTTTCAAAAGCACATCTGACGACTCCATCTGGTAAACAACTCATTCTCTAAGTTGCAGACCTGTTTTCCATTCATTACCATCCATTCTTCTTTCCATCATTTTCATTCTTTTCCATTCCATGAAGTTGTGCAATCATGACTTCATTTCCATCATGGAATTCACATTTACAACAGTAGTATATCACACCTCCAACATGTTTTACAAATCCTCCAAATCAGCATTTTGATCAAATTCAAAATCAGCATGTCTACCCATATGAGCAGCAGTGCCAAAGTCAGTTTGGATATGAAGCATGTCAAGCACAAGGGTATGCTGGTTGTGAGGGCAGTCAAGAAGAAAATGTAGATCTACTGGAACAAATCCAAAAGATGGAGGCAAAGATGGTGCAATCAAGAGCAATAGCTCAAATGAAGGCTTTCAAAATTGGTTGCAGGACTCCTTGTCCATGGGGAGGCCCTTTTCCAAGACACTTCAGCCCTCAGGAGAAGCTGGACTTCATGATGGAGATGCTGCCCCAACTTGCACAATGGACAATAGAGATAGAAGCCTATAAAATTGGTGTTGAAAAACCTTGTCAATGGGTAAGTTCTACACCATCATCTGGTTTTTCTCTTCCCATTACTCAAGCAACATCATCTCATTTGGAATTTCAAATTCTAAATCCAGTCAATGCTGCCCCAGGAGTTAATTCCATTTCTCCATTCCCTAGTCTCCCACCACATCTCAATTCTTCTTTCCCCTTTCCTTCCAAACATTCATCCCCTCCACAAGAGCTAAATAAATACGCTCTCCTCCAAAGAAACAAGAATTCCTACCTCCTCCACCACCACAAAAAATTGTCCAAATCAATTGATTTACAACCCATCCCTCCTCTTGCATTCCCAATTCCATGTGGGGAAGAAGAAGTTGCAAAAATTGGCCATGAAGGACAGCAAGAAGAGGAGCCCAACAGAAAAGAAATGACAGACAACTTGAGGAGTTGGGCTGCCAAATTTGGGATAACAAAGATCCCCTTGATGGTTAAGCCTACAGAAGAGGCTAAGGTTGAACAAATGGTGGTCATGACTGATTTTGTTGCAGCAGAAGAAGAGCAAAAGGAAGAAGCAGATCAGCAGTCGGTTTTCTCATAAATGTGGTGCCCATGATGGCACTCTATTTGAAGGTAATGTTGATCCAATTCAATTTGCACAATCAGCCATGGAGGAAGAAAGCTTTGAAGAAGATCTTGCAGTCCCAACTTGTCCTCTAGAGCAGCAGATTGAAGAGTTTGACTTGACGAACTTCGTGCTAGAGGAAGAGTTCTATCAAGAGCAGGATTGTCTTCAAGTAGTAGAGGAGGAAGAAGCTGCTCCAAATCCAAAAGAAGAGGAGCACATTCTAGTTGTGGAGGAGAAAATTGCAGATCCAAGGGCTTTGAGCACAAAGCAGGCTATAGGAGAACCTTCAGTTCTTCTTTCTACTTCATCTCTCTCAAGTTCTAGTGTTGAAGAATAGTTTGACGTCTCAAACTCAATGTTGGAGGATGAAAGAAACCATGATGATCAAGTTACAGATCAAGAGGACACCATGGAGGAAGTTGAGCATTTGCAGCAGGACAACCATGAGGTAGTGTATCTGTCAGATTTGGAGGACTGTTTTGATAAAGAAGAACTAGTTGAGTTTCCACCATTCCTTCTTTCATCTTCCACGTCCCAAACACTTGAGTCTGCTGTCATGAAGGAGAGCCTTCATTTACAGCAGCCTGCATCTTATAGCTAGCTCGTTGGAACCAAGATTGGAAGATTTTAATCTTTCATGTTCTTCATTGGAGGAAGAGAAAGGACAGAGGAATTTCTACCATTTCTTCCACATCCATCCATTCAAGAGGGTCTACAAGAGAGACTCCATTCTTGGAGTTGAAAATCAGAGCTATGGGCATACTCAAACGGATCATACCTTGCCTAATAAGGTATTTGACTTCATTGGAGTCAAAGGAGAAGTCACAACCAGTCATGCTTGCTTCTAAGCATGAGGGTGAGCTACAAAGTACCAAGGATCAGCTGTCATACCTCTTCAATCCAAATGCAGAGCAACTAAAAGAGGTATTGGATTTGTTTTTCAGTTGACACCTTGATGATTTGGGTAGAAGACCAACTTCTTGTTGATTTTCCACTCATCCTAATCAGCCATGTTCAGCTCCAAATCAGTTGCATGGTTGCCACTTTTGAGAAAGGGAAGCTATTTCTCCCAACCAGTTACAGGGTTTGTTTAGCTTGCCTTTGCTTCCAGTTACAGTAGAGTAGGTAGGTTTTCTTTTAGCAGAATAAGTGCTTATGCACACTCTGCATGTTCCATTTGGAGCATGTATGATTTTTTCAGTTCTGTACATAGTTTTTGTGGTGCTGGTTTTGCTCTTGCACAGTCCATTTCAGTGGCATTTTTTTTGTGAAACAACTCCAGTTCAGTGGGTTTCCAAGTGGCTCAGAGAGGAGGTTTTCAAAGTTCAGATCAGTTTGCAGGTTACAACTCATGACTCCATGCCCAATGGATGCTTTAGGCAACTGGTAACTTCATCCAGCAGGCAGATGACCCCTTTGAGTCGCCAAAATTGTTATCCAAAATGTGCCCCCTGCTCATTTTTGTGGCTAACTCCTTGTGTTCTTACCTTTCTTGTGCCTCAGTCTCCATTTTTTGATTTTCAGACACTCAAATCTTTCTGGGAATGACACCATTGGATAGAGCTCTCTCTCAACTTTCCAGAAAGGTAAAGTTTTCCTCCTAACTCCTCATATTTTTCAAGTTATGGCTCGGCGGAGTTTTTGTGGGAAATTTTCCCTTAGGAGGCCCGCAGCCAATAGGAAGCCGCCACGTGTCCCAGGAAGTGGCGGGGAAAAGAGAAGAACTTAGAAAATTTTCCAAGTTTTGGTCAAAATTTTCAAAGGTAAAATTTTTTCCGCGGGCCCGCGGACGAATCAGAACATGCCACGTGTCAAGCAGGGGAAGCAAAGTAAATTTTTTTTTCTAAGTGTTGCGCATGGAAAATTTGGTGAGTAAAGCCCGGGTGAATGGCGTGGCGCCACGTGTCCAGAACAGGAGGGGCGGACGTCGGAGGAAAAATTGGATTTTTGGCTAAGTTTTGCCAAAATTTTCAAATGAGAAAATTGGCCCACATGGCCCGCGGCGAATAGGATTGCGCCACGTGTCTTCACCAATCAGAGCGGCGGAGGTAGCAATGAAAATTTGGCTAAGTATTTTTCGTAAAATTTCAAAGGAAAAGTTTGGAGCAGAAGGCCCGAGCCAATAAAATAGTGCCACGTGTCTGAGTGGCAAAAAATTTTAAGGAAGGGCCCGAAAGAAAAATTTCAAAGGATGAGCCCGCGGCCAATCATACATTGCCACGTGTCCCCTAGTGGCGGATGCGTGGGGAAATTTGAAAAAAATTTCCAAAATTTTCCGAAGGAAATTTTCAAAGGGAAAAAGCCGCGGGAATTTTTGGAGAGCCAGGCCGAGCCAATCAGATCCTGACATGTGTCATCCAAATGGCGGAGTGCGGGGATTTTTGGAAAATTTTCCAAAATGCAAAAAAAGGGTAAAATTCAAATTTTTTCCCCGCCATTCCATTTTTGGCCCTATTTTTGCCCTAAATCTTCAAATGGCCATAACTTTCGATCCAGAGCTTGGATTTTCACATTCTTTATATCAATGGAAAGATGGTGAAATTATCTACAAGATTTCAGGGTCATTTTTGTATTTTGGTTCAGTTTGGAGAGAGAAAATCAAGAAACACCTCTGGCACGTGGTAATGGCCAGAAATGACGTTTCAACAACCAGTTTTAATGCAAAATGGGTCGCATTCTTCTTCAGCATGGCCAAAAATGTCAGGGCATGGGTTTGTAAGGACACCCATGCTGTTTTAATGCATCTTCATTCAATGGGGAATGGCTCCCACATTTTTTACACGTTTTCTCTCTCCTGGGCTCGACCCATGCATTGTAAAAGCCAGATTTGGCTCATTTTTTCAGGGTGGAACATTTTTTTGGATAGCAAGCTTCTTCTTTCACCTTCAACAAGTGATTTTTGCAAGTATCAGACCTTCTTCATGATTGTAACAGGTTTCTACCTCTTTGATGTTGCAAATGCAAGGATTTTGATAGTGAAAATGACAGCGCAGACTCTGTGATCAATTTTCAGTCCTTTGTTTGTATTGTCTTGCTTCATTTCAGACCTCTAATTGCATCTTATCAGCCTGTGTATGATGTTTCATGTTGCATTTCATGAAATTGTGTCAATTTGCATGAACAAGAAGTGTTCACCACTCCTTTGGTGTATCACCTATTAGTTTAGTTTCAATTTTTGCACTTCTCTATCTCTGTCTCCTTGGAATTTAGAGTAGGATTAGGATTCAAACCTCTGCAGTTGTGCAAAATAACGGATCTGATCAGAGGAGTTTGAGGAACCAGCCTCTAATATGGAGATTCCTCTCTCATTTTACAAGTCCCACACTTGGAGAGAGGTTTCAATGTTGTGCAATCACACTAGATTCTAGTATGATCAAACTAGAAAGCTGATCAACATCCAAAGGGTGCTGCTGATTTGCCACAACATTTACATTTGTGTGTGAATGCGCGTGTGTGTGTGTGCGTGTGTTTATGTACGCGTGTGTGCATGTGTGTGTGTGTGTGTGCGTGTGTGTGTGTGCGTGTGCATGTGAGTTTGTGTGTGTGTGTGTGTGTGTTTATTTGTGTGTGTGTGTGTGCACATGTGCATTCATCTGTGTGTGTATGTGTGTGTGTGTGTGAGTGTGTGCATGTGTATGTGTGTGTGTGCATTCTTGCATGTGTGTGTGCGCATACGGGTATGTGCGCGCGTGTGTGTATACATTTGCGTGTGTGCCCACGTACGTGTGTGCTTGTGCACAAGCGTGTGTGGGCATGTCTTTAGGTGTGTGTGTGTGTGTTTGTGTGTGTGTGCGTGTGTGTGTGTGAGCGTGCGTGTGCATGTGCATGTGCGTGTGTGTGTGCTTGTGTGTGTGCGTTTGCATTTGCTTGTGTGTGTGTGTGTGCATGCGCGGGTACGCATGTGTGCATGTGTGTGTGAGAGTATGCATGTGTGTGTGAGTGTGAGTGTGTGTGTGTGCGCGCGCGCGTAAGTACGCATGTGTGCATGTGTGTGTGTGAGTATGTGTTCTTGTGCATGTGAGTGTGTGTATGTGTGTGTGCGTGCGTGTGTGCATGCATGTGTGTGTGTGCATGTGTACGCGTGTGTGTGTGCGCTTGCGTGTGTGTATGTGCGCGTACACATGTGCATTTGTGTGTGGGTGCATGTGCGTGTACGTGTGTGTGTGTGTGTGTGCTTGCGTGTGTGTATGTGCGCATACACATGTGCATTTGTGTGTGGGTGCATGTGCGTGTACGTGTGACTAATCATGTGTATGTGTGCGCGTGATTGTGTGCATGTGCGCGTGAGTGTGTGCATGAGTGTGTGCATGTGTGTGTGAGTGGGTGCGCTTGTGTGTGCTTATGTGCATGTGTTTTTATGTGTGCATGTGCGCACATGCGCGCGCGTGTGTGTGTGTGTCCATAAGTGTGTGTACATGTGTGTGTGCGTGTGTGCACATGTGTGTGTGCGCGTTTGTGCGTGTGTGTGGGCGTGTGCATTCATGCATGAGTACATGTGTTCGTTCATGTGTTCGTGTGCATGCATGTGCAGGTGCGTGCGTGCGTACATGTGTTCATTCATGTGTTCATGTGCATGCATGTGTGGGTGTGTGCGTGCATGCATGTGTCTGTTCATGTGCATGCATGGGTGTGTGCGTGCGTGTGCGTGCATGTGTGTGTATGTGTGTGCATGCTTCCGTGCATGCGTGTGTGTGTGTGTGTGTGCGTGCATGAAGTGGGTGTGTCTGTGTGTGTGCATGCGTGTGTGTACTTGCATGTGTGTGTGCATGTGTCTGTGTGTGTGTGCATGTGTGCATGTGTATGTGTGCATATATGTGTGTATGTGTGTGTTTGTGCATGCGCATCTTTGAGTGTGTGGTTTAGCATCCATGTGTGTGTGAGTGTGCGTTCATGCGTGTGTGTGTGCATGTGTGTGTGTGCGCACGTGTTTTTGTGTAAGTATGCATGGGTGTGTGTGCAAGCCCGT
>CM034152.1:307287913-307292913 GCA_019776745.2 Taxus chinensis
GAACACACCATAAGCAATGTCGATGCCATTCTTTGAAACAATGAATGAGCTACTTTTAAATTGAGATATAAGGTCTCACAAGAAGTATGCACTTCAGGAATTCCGAACCTCACAATCCCGTATGATTTACTCTTATATGCTTTATTTTCTACATCACGTTATGACCTTAACATTCTTAGAACATTGTCTCGTAAAAGGAGTTACGAATTTCTCGTTTGTCCAACCTACAGATTCTGAAGTTCATATCCGCGATTAAGAGACTTGATGCGTTCACACGAACCCTTTTAAGTTAACATCCAAATCAACTGAGGTTTATATTAATTTCCATAACTTACATACCTATTTGGTCATACCCCTCAACTAAATAATGAGTACTTAATACAGTAAAGAGGACATATTTATGCTAAACCACCTTCAAGAAAGGACCAAGGTGTTATGTTGATAGAAACCAAGGTAACACATTTAGCTGAGAGGGAGCTAAGGAGTTCATTAACAAGAGTTTAAGACCTTTAACAACTAAGTCACAACCTCCATCTATGTCGTCTGGATCCAACAGGGATTTCATTCGATGAAGAAATTTAATTTTAAATCTATCTTCGGAAGACAAGGTAGTCCACTAGGCTACGAAGGAGGAGTTAGCTCTACATACTCCAAGAAAGTTTGACTGTGTCGCTCCTATCTACCAAGTTTATGACAATGTCACTAAACATACTGACTAAGACGATAAACCCATTCTTGGGCTCTTGTTTACTCAAACTAGGAGGTTCCATCGAGTGTAGAGTTTAAGTTCATTCTACGGTTTTCAATGTCTTCTACGGTAAAAAGTATCACACATGAAGACATGTTATGCTCAAATATTGATACAAGGGTTGAGTATTTCAATTAAATATCTTTATTACGTTTACAAGGTAAGAATGCAACAAGATAATTAATTAATCATTTATTGAACACTGAATATGCACTACAAGATATTACTCCAAATTCATTTACTATATATATATATATATCAAATATTTTTACCATACGTACTATGAATCAAATTGAACCTATGATTAAATACACATTTCCTAGATGTCCCTAAAAACTAGCATCTCATGCATATTAAGAAAATTATCAAATATAACCTTTTGTAACATAAGACTACATTATACATATATTCATTTAACAATGAACTATATAAATTACAATGATAATTAATAAATTACACATCACCTTTTTCGTCATCATTCTTGCATCCTACAAAACCACGTGAGCATGAATATCAGTGATAAATCGCTGGCATGGAATCCTCCCTAATCTAACATAATTAACATTTTTCAGTTTCCCCATTTACATATAATAATAATTACAATTTTTAATCGAAAGAAAAGGTTTAGAGACATGTATTCATTACATTTCATTTCACTTCATTTCGTAACCCATGAGAGAGAGAAGAGAAGGGAATAGAGAGAAAACACCATTTTGTCAAAAGTTCTATTTCAAACAAGTTACACTATAGAGTTTTTAAACAGTTATTTACATGTGTCAAAATTTTCCATGGTGGTTTGGTAATCCGACGAGGGTCCCACAACTTTCTATTTTTACATTTTCTTGCTAACTACAAAAAATGTTCAAAACGGGCTTTGGAGGCTAAGAAACTACTTTTAAATGTTATCTTCTGATGAAAAAACACACCATGGTTAAATTTCTACGTGTTCACTTATATACCAAGAGTTCATAGCAACTGATGGAATTTAGAACTGGCTAACGGTTTACGTTTGGTGGCTATTTTTCTGGGGCCATTGGTCGTAATTGACCCAGTTGCAAATTGAACAAAAGTTCAGCTCGAGGGCTCAGAAAAACCACGTCCAAAACTGATTGTTTGATGGATGAACGCGAAACGAAAAACTTCCTACAAGTTCCCCTATATAAGGAGAATTCATCAGAGTCGATTGAAACTGAGAACTAGAAAAACAGTTTTCAAATGGCAGGTAAGTTTTCTGGAGCGACAAGTCATAATTGGTCAAGTTTGACCTCGTCAAACAGCGACCGGAGGCCTACAAAATGGCTTTATCAAACTATATAGAAAATTGTTTTTACCCAAACTGAATGTTCCATGTAATTTTCTAGTAAGAACACTAGAGGTTTGCGAAAATGGATGATAATTTCTCTATCCAGGTTTCAAATGGTGGTTCAAAACAAAAGCCAAATTTTTAGATTTAACAACTTCCTACCACTACGAAATAGTGTAACAGGGCTCCTATAAGGGCGTCATAAAGATCACAAATGTTCATTCAGGGTCAAACCAAAGGGTAAGGTGACTTCTCACATAACTAGGTACATGAATGAAGCTTAACATCCCATTTTTGGAGTTACAAAGGATACTTAACGAGTCTCTAAAAAATGCAAAAATTATCTATTTAAACAGGGAGATGATCAACATTTTTACTGTGAAGTCAATTTCATCTGGTCAATAAAACAATATTGTAGCAATCTAGCTGGGTAGGAAGTTTTCTAAATCACCTCATAATGAGGGTGGAAGTTCATGGTTTAATGTAAAAGAGTTATTTTGATTTCGTGAGTTATGACACGACATTTCATTGTTTTACAATGAGTTGATATAAACAATTAAATGTATTATAATCCTAATATTTTAAAATTCTATTAATTTCTAAATACGAAAACTAAAGCATGAAAATTATGAAAGATAAGGGGAGATGAACCATGCCTGGGAGGGACGGATGTCGGTCAAACCCGCAAGGATTTGGTTCAACATCTCACTTAGGCATTTCGTCAAACTAATTCACTGAGCCTAAGATCTAAACTCCATTTTTTTCACTATGAATCCTACACCATAACTTCCTTGCTTCTACTTCAAGTTTTCCAACATAATACGTTGCCCATTAACTGTTCTCCAGAGAACTTTGCATAGGGCTTGGTCAATATGGCTCCATACCTTGAATTTGCATCGGGCTTGAGAGGATGTTGGCAAAGGACGGAAGGCTCTCATACATGCGAATTTATGTTCCTCCTTCATGGAAAGTTGAATCTGAGATTTTTAGCAAGACCACTTTGTACTTTCAAGATCTTGTTATCGTTGCAGTCCATGGCGCCACATTGAATCTTTCAAGTGTTCCTTGATACAGTTCTCTTCCTCTATCTAGAATGCTTCCATTTTGGTTCTTTGATCCTGGGACGTTCTAGCAAAGTTGAAAATTGATAGTACTTTAACATCTAATATCCTTTGATTGATGATCCTTACCCTAATCTAAAAGGAATGCAAACATTTGATTGGATGTACATATGTATGCATCTGACTACAAGCTGGTTTTAGGTTCTAGACAAGCACCTATGCTAGACAATGTTAATGCCCCTTTGTTTTTCAACCTATACCTGCTTCCACGGCTTGCATAGCTTATCTACGCAGAGCACTTTTAAATAAACAACAAATGACCAAACTTGCATGGCTAAATGGCCATAACCTACATTAGAGACCCCATTCTGGCACTGGTTGGGATAAGCATGTTCCAAACAGTTGAACTAATTAGCCTTAGAGGCCTGAAGTTTTCCCATTTCACGTACTACGTCTTCCATAGCATTAACAACTATGACATCTGACATTATTCCTCTACCCTTTTATGCGTTGTTAGATGTCCATGTAGGTCTGGGGCTCGTGTTTGACATAGGCTGGGAGGATGCTGGCACAGGCCACAACCATGGCACTCCATGAGATGACATCTGGCAAGGCATTTCTTTGAACAAAAAAAAACACCTTCAAGCACCTTGGTTTGTGTAAAAGTTGCAACCATAGCATTACATGAAACCATGTTTCCTTCAACAGCTTGGTGGGTGCACAAAAACTGGTTCGAAGCTTCCCCCCCTCCATGGTGGTGGTTGTTCTACCTACAAACAAACAAAAAGGAAAAAACAAAAAACAGAGATAAGGAGCCCTAGTGCCCCTTTTGCCCTAAACTGCCCTATTCACGGGTTGTTTTAACTTTAACTTTTTATTTTTTATTTTTTTTAAACTAAAAAAAAAAATAGAAACCCTAAAATGAAATAAATAAATAAATAAATATCTTAAAGGTAACCCATACAATAGTGATAAAAATTGGCACTAAAACAAATGATTGTAAATCAACAATTTAAACTATAATATTATTATTAACAATATTTCTATGATTTTACGGCTAAAAATAATAATCATAATTATTAATCATATTAATGGTGCCAACTAGGCAAGCTTGAAGAGGTGAGAACAATATTTTCCTTTAATAGGATAATCGTACATGACGCTATAAGGTCCAGAGTTTAGGGTGTCGACAACGACCCGAAAAGGTAAGAAGGAGAGGAAGGGTGTAAAATCTTAATTGAGACAAGGAAAAAGTCGATAACGGTCAACAAGAGCACACACACACCCCTCCCATGCTTAGCAACAGGGTCGTCATGCCAAGAACTGGGGAAACATCGAATGGGGCATTATAATGTGTGTGTGTACATGCGTGTGCGTGTGCGTGTACGTGCGCGTGTACGTGCATGTGTGTGTGTGCCTGTTCCTGTGCATGTGCGTGTAAGTGTGCGTGTGACTATGTGTGTGTGTGTGTGCGCATGTGCATGTGCATGTATGTGTGCGTGTGTGTGTGTGTTTGTGTGTGTGTGTGCATGTGCATGTGTGTGTGCGTGTGCGTGTGCGTGTGCGTGTGTGTGTGTGTGCATGTGTGTGTCTGTGCGTAAGTGCCCACATGCGGGCATGGGCATTTGTGCATGAGTGTGTGCTTGTGCGTGTGAGTGCGTGTACGTGCATGGACTTATGTATGTGCATGTAGCCGCGTGTGTGCGCGCTCGTGCATGCAACTGTGCGTGCGTGTGTTTATATGTGCATGTGTGCGTGTGTACATGCGTGCGCATGCATGAGCTTGTGTAAGCATACATGCATAAAAGTGTGTGTGTGTGTGTGTGTGTGTGCGTGCATGTGCACGTGCTCGTGCATGTGTGTGTGTGTGTGTGCGTGTGCGTGTGTG
>CM034152.1:307297913-307302913 GCA_019776745.2 Taxus chinensis
TTTAAGACTTTAGAAACAAGGGATTATTTTTATCATACATAATGTTCTCTTTTCTAAATTAACATAATTTAAAACACACATTCTAATGCCAATCTATCTCATAACAGAAAACCATTTACAGTTCCAAATGACTTGGTGAAACATTGATCTCTCATGTTAACTCAATAATGTGTATACACTGTATACGTGTTTCTTTTATGCTTTTAGGGGTACCCAAGTGTTCTGTCTAAGAGGCCTATCTGAATATCTGTTACCAATATTCATCTAGAATCTCACTTCTTAAACTAGGTGACATAGGACAATGCAACTAACAACTTGCGATAACGACATACTCATCTAATGGAATAAGTCCCTCACCACACTTATTCCATTTTCTAGAGTGGTCTTTCCCGACTCCTGTCAGTCCAATCTGATTCAAGGCTTCATACTAGACAAGTGCAACGACATGCACTAGTGTGGAAGACTAATCATGGTGACTAAGGGTACATAGAAATACTCAATCAAATTATGTTGATTAGGTGTGTCTAGTTATCCTAAGTCAACATGAGTTGACCTCAACACTAGATCATGTTCCTATCCCTATATAGGGTAGAATCGTGATCCAGTCTTACACTTATGTCAATCAAGTTAAACAAACTATACAGGGTGTTGGGACATATCAACTGCATCATAGTATTCTCGTAATGACCTATGTCATTACGAAGGTCCTACAGTGCATTTGATGTGTACCAACATCCAACTGAGATTCCTCAATTGGACTAGCATACCTTAGATTATAATTTTATTAGCCCAATCAATCATTGTCATTAAATATTAATTATAGCAACACTAAAAGATTCAACTAGCATCATTTAACCTATAAGGTTACAAGTTGAAGTTACATGTGAGGTAGGTATGCAGGTAAAATCTGCTTCCTAATCTTTCAATTACATGTTTAAGTTTTTCCTTAAACGAAATAGTTGTATCATATAACGACATGATTGATATTGAAGTTATATAAGTGTGATATATTAAAATTTTATTTTAGACTTCATGAAGATGAAGTCTATATCCCATTTAATTCCTTTTAAGAAATCCATAATCTGATTAAAGAAATGTGCCTAATGAAGAACACAGTCAACCATTATCCTAAAATATTCATAACATTTAACAAGATATTAAATTATGTCTCTATGAATGATTTCAAGGGAATTATCCTTTTCCGTACATCAAGGACTAATGTCCACTCATGAAAACCGGTTGCATATGTTTAAATACATCAAGATTTCATACACATACATCGATATAATTCAATCATAGTCCATTTATATTGTTTAAGGATCTACATATGAGTGTCAACTTATTAGTTGCATATCTTTATGCGAATATAGACCAACTAATATTTCAGATCCCCAAACCACTCTTATAACATTTAAGTATATAAACTGCCCTACTTCATTAGGATAATACTTAATAATACATCCCAATTCATGACAAAGAAGGTATTACAATAAAGTAGAATTTAACAATCATCGCATCATTTATTCATCAAAGAGGAGTGATACATCCATTGAATCCAGAAAAATATAAGAGATTGCAAAATGTCATAACAACAATACAAACTAGATTTATTACAACTTTGTTTTCTGACAAAGTACATCTCAAGTAATGAGGCCACATAATCATCATAACAAAGATACAACTTCTTTTAGTAAAATAGATGTAACTTTCTATATGTCTTTCTCCTTTTATCTTTTACGAAATCCATCTGCAAAATTGTTAGCACGAGTCAGCTCATTTGAACTGAGCATGATAAACACTAAATCATTAAAACGTTGTGCTTTTATCTAACTATTTCATAAAAAGAACCTTGTTATTTATGAAACAGTTCTAAAACACAAACAAGATAAACATGACTTTTCTCCAAAGACTACAACCAAGAAGGAGAGAGAGAGATAAAATTTCATAAAGTAATGTATAAGTAAGGACTGATTAAACAACATATTTAATCCTAACTTTCCAAGGAGTAATACAATATATACAAAACTACTTTATAAAATAAATACACGGTTATGTTATTTCAAGTTAACATTCTAAGTTATACATGAATGATTAAGTAACAAATAGAATTATAATTCCTCTACAATTCATACTACTTCAAACTTCACCCTAATGTTCAAGAATTATATAACCCACGAATAAGTCCCAATACCACAAGTAAGGATAACTTAATCATTAAAAATAATCAAGGTAATTTTCAGTTGAAGCATCCTATAAGATATGAGTTCATTTTTTATTCAACTTAAGGCAGCAGTCAAAGATACATCCTACAAACCTTATCAACAATATTTTGATTGCTTTACTAGTCCAAACAAGCTATCTTTCATGATCACACACAAGTTTAAACCAATCATTATCATTCCAGAAAAGGGAAGAATAGTTGAAGTTTAGAACCTACACAAGACTCAATACCTTCTCACGACATATCATAAACTCAAAACCATTTCTTCAAGGTCAATAAAACACTAAGTCCTATCATAAGGTTTAAAAGTGATATTAGCTAAGCATCCCAAAGAAGGAACAACAAGAATATCCAAGTAACCAAATTTCCCAACTTATGAATAATGAGGAAAAGAGTGAGATTGCAGTTTCCTCATCTACCCAGACTCAAATGAAGAAGAAATATCATTTCTTATGTAAAGAAGAATGAAAAGATATAAAACATATTTCCTTATGAGCAACGCACATCAAGTGCTTAAACAATTAAGGAAAGCTCACTTAAGATCAACAATATCTTACCAAAGGTACCACATAGTCCAAAACTGTATGAATATTAAAGAATCGGTAAAAAGAATGGAAACCAAACATCCAAAATGTTATATGTCATCTCTTCGAGAAAGATAAAACCCAAAACACAATTCTATCTATAGATAAATGAATCGATTCAATTCCCAACAACCCAGTGAAGAATGGAAAGATAACCACTAGACCCAATCCAAAACGGGCCTCCAAATGGACTTAAAATCATTTAACAAGAAGGCAGAGAAAACATTCGAGCAACCTCCCAATACATGAGTTCCACATCCAACAACAGTTCAGAAAAACTTTCAAAAATTGAAAGATACATTCAAAAACCAAAAGCCCAAAGTGGGTTTAAGAAACATACACAATAGAACCGAAGCTTAGATAAATTCGTACAAGATCAAGGTGAATTTTCTTATACCCAACTCGAATGGTAACAATAAAATATTCAAGAAAGAACACATAATTTACCACTAATTCCCATTTGGTGTAATAACCAAATCATAAGTAACCCCAGATATAAATGATGGTATAACTCTAATAACCTACAGTCTTAAAACAAGTTGAAATAGAATATTGGTTCCCATTGCCAATATCGAACAATCGGACAAACAACAAAACATGTTATACTTCCCAAATGATGGTGTAATGCCCACACAAATAATCCTTCAAAGCTACTTTAAAAGACACATAATGAGGACATAAAAGTTGGAATCTAAGGATTTCTACATAACCCTGCTATTATTTAGTACATACAACTCTTAGCATAAGTTTTTCCCTCTTTCAAAGGAAAAACAATGGTCTTCAAATTCTTAACAGCAAGGGAATCAAACATAGGCACCAAATCATCTAAGTCACAGACATAGGTCTTGACGTTCACAAAGTTTCCTACATTTAAGTCTTCTAACAATGATAATAAGGAGAAAATTTGAAGCAAGAATCTTTAAATTCTATTAAACCAAGACACATATATTGTAAAAACAACCCACATTCGAAAATATCACTTAACAGAGAATAACTCAATTTCATTTCCATTGTTGAAAGGATTCGAGCATAAGCAAGATTACTTAGAAGTATAAAAATAATACTTCTAGATTTCATTTTCCAACTATCACATCAAAATAAATAATGCATCCAAACAAACAAAATGAAAACACCATTAAAGCAAAGAAAAAACAACCACAGAATTAGAACCAGAAGGTTTCCACAAAGAGTAGCGTTGTTTTTATGAAGCATTTAAATAAAATAAAAAGACTTAATGGATAGGGCCTATCATGACTGATAGAGATTCTGCCTTCACTTTCTCGCAGTAAAAATTCAAGTAGAACTTTGATTCCTTTCCACGAGACACCAACCAAGCTCCTTAGAACCTTCTTCTCTTCCTCTTATACTTCACAGTGGTATTTTCATCTCTAACACCGCCATGCAAGGTAAAATAACATGCAAGGATTCAAACTGTGGGTTTGAAGAGTGGAACCAAATGTAGAGCTAAATCTCATAAAAGACCAAATGACAAAAACAAAACCAAAACCATTCTCTTTTCCCCACTTTCCTTATTCTTAGATGGTTTTTCTGCCATTTCCAAAAACATTAAATACTGAACAGGAATAACAGTCTTTCCCCTTCTCCCGCCACCGTCAAATTATTTTTGGCTATAACAAAATTTAAAAGTGCATGCAACTAACACTTGACATAAGTGCAATTAGACCGCATATTAATTTTGATACATTCACCAAATTTGGTAACATCAAAGAGATATGACCGAATTAATCCCGTATAAATACATTAAGGTTGGTGCCACCGACCTTCCCATTTTTCATGGCATCCCCCTTCTCCTTAGGTTAGTCCATGTTTAGGTTAAGTTTATAACCTTAGTTTAAGAATTGAATTAGGTCCTTAGGTTTAAGTCTAAGTTTTAGTCTTAGGATTTCCTTTAATCATTGACATCACATATTAATAAAAGAACATAGTAACTTAGGATAAGATTACAATCTAAGGAACATAGTTTAATGAGGTCCCTTTACAAATAGCTAAGAATTGCATCATAAACTTACCAAAGAAGAATTAGAATGCCATCAAATATTACTTATGAAGTAGGGAGCAACAAAGATCACCCAACTCCAAGACAACCAGAATTTAGAGATCACATGATTTGTCTATCTCGGTCAATATGACGACAAAGTCATGAATTAAAAGCATGCCTTGAATCAATGAAATTG
>CM034152.1:307305413-307307913 GCA_019776745.2 Taxus chinensis
CCTGTGTAAACCCGTGAGTGTGCATGTACGTGTGCGTGTGCATGTGCCTATGCGTATGTGTGGGTGGAAGCATGTGCGCGTGCGTGGGTGTGTCTGTGTGTGTGTGTGCATACGTGTGAGTTTGTATGTGAGTGCATGTGTATGCATGTATGTATGTGCGTGCATGTGTGTACATGCGTGTGTGTGTGTGCATTTCCATGCACTTCCATGTGAGTGAACATCTGCGTCTGCGTGCGTCTATGTGTGTGTGTGTTTGTATGTCTGTGCGTGCGTATATGTGCGTGTGTGAGTGTGCGTATGCGTGCATATGTGTGGGTGTGTGTGGGTGTGTGCATGTGTGTTTACACATGTGTTTAAGAGGTGTGTGCGCGTGTGTGCGCAAGTGTGTGTGTGTGTGTGTGTGCGTATTTGTGCGTCCATCTATGTGTGTGTGTGTGTACATGTGTGCGTGTGTGTGCGCATGTGTGTGTGTGTGTGTATTTGAGTGCATGTTTGTGTGTTTACATGTGTGCATGTTTGCGCGTGTGCGTGTGCGTGTGTACGTGTACATGTGTATATGTGCGTACGTGTGCGCATGTGTGTGCGTGTGCATGCATGCATGTATGTTTGTGTGTGTGCGCGTGCGTGCGTGAGTGTGCATGCATGTGTGCTTGTGTGTATGTGCATGTGTGTGCATACGTGGGTTCGTTTGCATGTGCGCGTGCGTCTACGTGTGTGCATTTTTGTGTGGGTGTCTATGTGTGTGTGTACGCATATGCATGCATTTGAATGTGTGTGTGTGTGTGCGCGCGCGAGTGTGTGTGCATGCACATGTATTTGTGTGTGTGCGCGTGAGCATGTGTCTGCCTACGTAAACCCATGACTATGCTTGTACGCGTGCGTGTGCATGTTCTTGTGCATATGTGTGCGTGGGTGTGTGCGGGTATGCGTGGTGTGTGTGTATGCATGTGTGTGCTTGTGTACATATGTGCGTGTGTGTGTGTCTGCTTGTGTGATCTCGTGTGTGCGTGCGTGTGTATGTTTGTGTGTTTGTGTGTGCATATGTGAGTGCGTGTGTTTTTGTGTGTTTTTTTTTGTGTGTGTGTGCGTGTGTGCACATGTGTGTGCATATGTGCGTCATTACGCATTTGTGCATGGGTGTGCGTGTAGTGTGTGGTGTTTATTTGGGTGTGTGTGCGTGCATGCGTGTGTGTGCGTGTGTGCATGTGTGTGTGCGTGTGTGTGCGTGTGTGCATGTGTGTGTGCACATGTGTGCATTCATATATGCGTGTACGCGTGCGTGTGTGTGTGTGCGCGCATTAGCTTCCATACATACATGTGTGTGTGCGTGCACGTGTGCATGTGTCCATGTGTGTGTGTGTGTGTGTGTGTGTGTGTGTGTGTGCATGCATGCGTGTGGGTGCGTGAGCATGCTTTTTTGTACAAACATGCATGTGTGATATTGTGTGAGTGTGTGCGTGGGTTTACATGTGCATGAGCATGTGCGTGTGCGTGCGTCTGTGTCTATTAGTATGTGTGTGTATGCGTGTGTGTGCATGAGTGTGCGTATACGTGCATGCTTGTGTGCATGTGCATGTGTGTAGGTGTGTGTGTGTGCATGTGTTTATGTCTATGTTTGCACATGTGTTTGCATGGTGTGTGCGTATGTGTGTGCATGTGTGTATGTGTGTGTGTGTGTGTGTGTGTGTGTGTGTGTGTGTGTGTGTGTGCATGTGTGTGTGTGTGCGTGTTTACTCGTGTGCGTGTGCGTGTGCGCTTACGTGTGTGTGTGTGTGTGTGTGCTTGTGCGTGCGTGCGTGCGCGTTCGTGTGAGTGTGCGTGTGTGCCTATGCATGCATGTGCATGTGTGTGTGCGTGTGCATGTGCGTTTACATGTGCGTGTTTTTGTGTGTGTATGAGAGTGTGTGCACATGCATGTGTGTGTGCATGCATGTGTTCTTGTGTGTATGTTTGTGTGTGTGTGTGTGCGTACGTGGGTGCATTTGTGTGCGTATGTGTGTGAGTATGTGTTTTTATGTGTGTGTGTCTGCGTGTATGTGTTTATGTGTGTATGTGTTTGTGTGTGTGTGTGCATATACGCATGTGTGTGTGCTTGTGTAAGTGTGCGCATTTGTGTGTGTGCGTGCATGCATGTGTATGTGTTCCTGCATGTGCGTGCATCTGCATTTACATGCATGTGTGCATGTGCGTGTGAGTGTGTGTATCTGTGTGCATGTGCGTGTGCATGTGCATGTGTGTGTGTGTGTGTGCGTGCATGTGTTTGTGTTTGTATGAGACTGTGTGCGGCTGCATGTGTGTGTTTTCGAGCGTGTGCATGTGTGTGTGCATACGTGAGTGTGTATGCATGCATGCATGTGTTCTTGTGTGTATGTGCGTGTGTGTGTGCGTACGTGGGTGCATTTGTGTGCGTACGTCTGTGCGTCTGAGTGTATGCATGTGCGTGTGCGTGTGCGTGTGTATGTACGTGTGCATGTGCGTGTACGTGTGCGTGTGCATGTGT
>CM034152.1:307312913-307340437 GCA_019776745.2 Taxus chinensis
TGTGTGTGTGCATGGGGCATGTATGTATATGCGTGTGGGGGGTGTATGATTGTGTTTGAATATATGGTGTGTGTGTGCAGACTCGTCCTTGTGATGGTGTGTGTCTTCTAATGTGGTGTGTGTGTGCCTGTTCATGTGCCTATGTGTTATGTGGTGTGCAGTGTGCATGTGTGTGTGTGTGTGCGCTTGTAGGGTGTGTGTAAGCGTGTGTGTGTGAGTGTGTGTATGTGTGTGGTAAATGTAGCATGTGCATGTATATTTGCATTGTGTTTGTGGTATGTAAATGCATGTGCTGTGTGTGGGTGTGCGTGTGCTTGAAAGTGTGCATGCACGTGTGCATCTATGTGTGCGGGTCTGTGTATACGTGTGTGCGAGTGTGTGTGCCTCTTCGTGTGCGTATGTGTGTGTGTGTGTATATGTGTGGTGTGCTGTGTGTAAGCGTGTGTGCTTGTGTGATCATGTACATGTGTACGTGTAGTATGTGCATGTGCATGTGTATGTGTGAGCGTGTGCATGGTGTGTGCGCATGTGTGTGTGTGTGGTGGGTGGGGGGGTGGTGTGCAAGTGTGTGTGTGGGTGCGGGGGGTGTGTGTGTGCAAGTGTGGTGTGCGTGTGTGGGCATGTGTGTGTGTGGTGTGTGTGTGTGTGTGTGTGTGTTGTGTGTGTGTGTGTGTGTGTGTGTGTGTGCGTGGGGGTGCGCTGTGCATGTGTGCGTGTGCAGTTGTGTGTGCGAGTGCGTGTGCGTGTGTGTGTGTGTGGGTTGTGTATATGTGTGTTGCATTGTGTGTGCATGCTTGCGTGCATGCACGTGTGAGTGGTGTGCGTGGGGTGTGTGTGCGTGTGCGCATGTGTGTGTGTGTGTGTGTGCATGTGTGTGGGTGTGTGTGCGTGTGTGTGTGGGGGTGTGTGGTGTGGGGTGGGGTGGCATGTGTGTTTTTTGTTTGTTTGTGTGTGTGTGTGTGCGTGGCATGTGTGTGCAATGTGTGTGTGTGTGTGGGTGTGTGGTGTGCGTGTGCGAAATGTGGTGTGCGGGATGTACGTGTGGGTGTGCGTGAGCGTGTGTATGTGCCTGTGCATGTGCTTGTGCATGTGTGTTTGCATGTGTTTGTGCTTGTAAATGCATGCGCTTGTGTGTGTGCGTGCTTAAAAGTGTACTTGGGTTTAGGGTTCAGGGCTTAGGGTTTAGGGTTTTGGGTTTTGGGTTTTGGGTTTAAGGTTTAGGATTTAATTCTCATGGTTTAGGGAATATGGTTTAGGGTTAAGGGATAATAGTTTAGGGTGTATGGTTCAAGGCTAAATGTTTAGGGTTAAGAGTTTAGGATCTTTAGGTTTTAGGGTTTATGTTTTAGGTTTTAGGCTTTAGGGTTTAGAGTTCAGGTTTTAGGGTTTATGGATAAGGGTTTAGGGTTTAGGGTTTATGACTAAGGGTTGAGGGATAAGGGTTGAGGGATAAGGGTTTAGGGATTAGGGTTTAGGGGTAATGGGTTAAAGTTTATTGTTTAATGTTTAAGATTTAGGGCTAAAGGTTTAGTGTTTAGGGCTCATTTGTTTAAGTTTTAGGATTTAGCCTTTAGGGCTCACAGATTAGGGTTTAGGATTTATGGATATGGGTTTAGGGTTTTGGATTAAGGGTTTAGTGTTTAAGGTTTAGGGGTTTTACAATTTAGGGTTTATGGTTTAGGTTTTAGGTATTACCATTTAGGGTTTTACTCTAGGGGTTTAAGGTTAAGGGTTTAGAGTTTATGATTTAGGGCTCATGGTTTATGGTGTAGGGTTAGGGTTTAGGGTTTAGGTTTTAGGGTTTAGGGTTTATGGTTTATGGTTTAGGGTTTAGGATTTAGGATTTATGGGGTTTATGGTTTATGGTTTAGGACTAAAGTTTTAGGGTTTAGTGTTTAGGGTTAGGGCTAAGGGTTTAGGGTTTAGTGTTTAGAATGTAACGCTCAAGGTTTAGAGTTTAGGGTTTTTGGTTTATGTTTTAGGGCTTATAGTTTAGGGTTTAGGGATTAGTGTTTAGTGTTTAGGGTTTCAAATTTTGGGTTTAGTGTTTAAAGCACAATGTTTAGGGTTTAGGCTTTAGGATTTAGGGCTTATGGGTTAAGGTTTAGTTTTTAGGGTTTAGGGATCAAGGTTTAGGGTTTAGGTTTAGGGATTAGGGCTTAGGGTTTAGGATTTAGGGTTTATGGCTAGGGGTTTAGGGATAAATTTTTAGTGTTTAGGGTTTATGGTTTATGGTTTAGGGCTTAGAGTTCAGGTTTTAGAGTTTAGGTCTTAGGATTTATTGTTTAGGGTTTAGGGCTCAAGTTTTATGGTTTAGGGCTAAGGGTTTATGGTTTAGGGTTTGGGGCTAGGGGTTTAGGGTTTAAGGCTCAGGGTTTACTGTTTAACATTTAGTATTCGAGGTTTAGGGATTATGGTTTAGGGTTTAGGGACGAGGGTTTATGGTTTAGGTTTTAGGTTTCAGGTTGTGGGTATCAGGGTTTAGGGATTATGTTTTAGTGTTTAGGGTTTTATGTTTAGAGATAACGGGTTAGGGTTTAATTTTTAGGGTGTTCACGGTTTAGGGTTTAGTATTTAGGGTTCATGGCTGAGGGTTTAGGGTTTAAGGTTTAGGGTTTTAGGTTTTCAGTTTAGGGTTAAGGATTTAATGCTCATGGTTTAGGGTTTATGGTTTAAATTCTAGGGATCATGGTTTAGGGTTTAGGGTTTAGGTCTAAATGTTTAGGGTTAAGGTTTTAGGATCTTTAGGTTTTAGGGTTTATGGTTCAGTTTTTAGCATTTACGGTTTAGAGTTAAGGTTTTAGGGTTTAGGGATAAGGGTTTAGGGATTACGGCTCAGTTTTTAGGGTTTAGGGTTTAGGGCTTGTTGCAGACTCACAGCACCCCTGGATGTAGATCAGGCTTCTAGGTTAATCACTCTAGCATCCAGTGTGATTGCACAACATGGAAACCTCTCTCTAAGTGTGGGGACTTGTGAAACTGAGAGAGGAATCTCCAGATTAGAGGCCGGTTCCTCAAACTCCTCTGATTTAGATCTAATGCTTACACAACTACAGAGGTTCAGATCCTAATCCTACTTTAACTTGCAAGGAGACAGGGGTAGAAGTGCAAAAAATTGAAACTAACTAAAGATGGTGATGCACCAAAAGGAGTGGTGAAACATTTTCTGTCAAGCAAATAGACACAAACCAGAGATTTGCAACATGAAACATACATAGACTGATAAGATATAACTTAGGATCTGAAATGAAGCAAATAATACAAACAAAGGACTGAAAACCATTCACAAAGCTTGCATTATCATTTCCAGTACCCAAATCACTGCATTACAACCTCAGAGAGGTAAAACTATTACAATATTTGGAGAGGTCTGATTCTTGCATCAACCACCTGCTAGAGGTGAAAGAAGAAGTTGCTATGTCAAAAATTGTTTCCCCCCTCTTGAAATGAGCCAAATCTGGCTTTTACATTATATGGGTCGTGCCCAGGGGACAGAAAACGTACAAAAATATGAGAACCCATCCCTCCTTGACTACATGTGCATTAAAATGGCATGGGGGACCTTACAAACCCATACCCTGTCACTTTGATTGAATTACAGGAGAATGCGACCCATTCTGCATTAAATCTGATCACTGAAATGTCACTTCTGGCCATGAACACGTGTCAGAGTCATTTCTCAATTTTATCTCTCTAGACTGCACTAAAATTCAAGATTAACACCAGAATCACGTAGATAATTTCATAATTTTTCCGTTGATATAAAGAACGTGTAAATCTGAGCTTTGAATCGAAAGATATGTCGATCTAAAGATCTAGGGCACAAAACAGGGGAAAACAGATTTTTAAATTTCTTCCCGCCCTCTGCCACCTGGATGACACGTGGCATACATTGATTGGTTGCATAATTCTCTCTCCCTCCCTACTTCATTGGACACGTTTCTTCTTTTTATTGGATCGGTTCACTGCTTGAAACCTCACCCTTTGACTTTTGGACTTTCTCCCTTGTGACACATGTCGTGATTTGATTGGTCCGCGGGTCTACCGGCTTTTCGCGCCCTTCGCGTCCCTCTGTCCTGGATGTCCCAAACTGTTTGCGATAAAAACTCCCGATCCACCCAAAATGGGCTTCCTCATCCCTCATTTGGCTGATGACACATGGCATTTCTTGATTGGCTTTCGGCTCCTTTGGCTATCCACGTCCCACGCGTCCCTTTGTCCCACTTGTCCCAGTGCTACAGTTCCTTGTTTCGAGCGAACCGGCCGGTTCATGTCCATTTGTTCCACTTGTCCCAGACTTTCTGGGACAAATTTTTCCGAACCACATAAAATGGGCTTCCTTTGCTCTCGACCGCTTCACCTTTTCACGTCCTTCGCGTCTCGCGGCCCAGATGCCCCAATTGTTTAGTGCGAAAGTACTCCTTTTCGGCCGAACCAGCCGGTTCACGTCCTTCACGTCCATTTGTCCCACTTGTCCCATAGCAGTTATTCGATTTTCTTCTCCTTCGGCCGAACCGGCCTGTTCACATCCCACGCATCCCAAAAGCCTGGATGTTCCTTCGCCCTTCAGACTGCTTGGCGGCCTTTCGGCCGATTCACGCCGCGATGTCCCAAATGTCCCGACTATTGCGAGGACTAGGACTTAGCC
The DNA here is from genome assembly GCA_019776745.2 of Taxus chinensis. Taxonomy (NCBI): domain Eukaryota; kingdom Viridiplantae; phylum Streptophyta; class Pinopsida; order Cupressales; family Taxaceae; genus Taxus; species Taxus chinensis. The sequence continues at coordinate 307,317,562 of CM034152.1, forward strand.
AATTTTCACATTTTTTTCTGGCCCAAGCTTATTTTCTGTAACTTTTTCACATTTTCTCAGAGCTTGCTCTTTTCAACCTGGATAGGAGAGTTAGAAAATTTTCTGAGGGGACCCTAGAAACATTATTTTTGCCCTGAATCAATCCATTTTCTTGGGACTTGAGAATTTTGATGCATGTTATCAAATTAACCTTGGGGGTGAATTTTGGATAACAATTGGCAACTCAGCGGGGTACCTGCCTACTAGGTAGAAGATACCAGTTGCCTAAAGTAGTCCATTGGGCATGGAGTCATCAAATATTCTATTTAGAACCTCAACTGACTCAGAATGTGCAAGGAGGAAGATGGAATGCAACCTGATGAAAGCAAAAGACTGCAAAACATCTCCATGGACAACAAGCTGTGCCAAAGAACCTAGGGAAAACAAGACTAACCTACAACAAAACAATGTGCACAAGCACTTGGAGGAAATAAAATCTAATCTAATATTTACAGAGGTAGTGAACTTCCCTCTAGAAGCAACGCTTGAGATAAATTCCATTGACTGGAATCTGAAGTTCTTCACCCTCCAGTGAGGCTAATTGGAAAGCATTGTTGTTCTTGCACTTTGTGACCACGTATGGGCCACTCCAAATGGCATCAAACTTTGAATGCCTTCCCGGTTTTGCTCTGTCCACATCCCATTTCAACACTAGATCTCCAACTTGAAAATATCTATCCTTGGCCTTTCTATCAAAGGTCTTCTTGATCAAAGCTTGATCCTTTTCCATTACTTGGGATGCCTGGTTTCTGATCTCTTACAGCTCCATCAACTCTGCATACCTCACCTCCATGGGCTCAAATTCAAGCAACTCCAGCTGCTTCATGAGTTCCAACGTTGGCAACTCAAGTGACATGGGCAAGATTGCCTCTCTTCCATAGACAAGCCTAAATGGAGAGTTACCTGTGGATCTTTTGGGAGTTATCCCATCAGCCCATAGGGTTGATTTCAGCTTGGTATGCCAAGACCTCTGATTCTCATCAAGATTCCTCCTAATGATCCTCAACAAGTTCTTGTTTGTAGACTCGACCTGGCCATTACCCTGAGGGTAATAGTTCAATGAAGTGCTTAGGTAAATACCGTTCTTGACAGCCCACTCAGTCACCCTAGATCCAATGAATGCCAATGCATTATCAGATATTATTGTGGTAGGTACACCAAATCTGGTTGTTATCCCCTCATAAAAGTCTAATATGCTAGACTCATTCGCCTCTTTGAGTGTTACTGCTTCTGTCCATTTGGTGAAGTAGTCTGTGGCTGTCAAAATCCATTTGTGCCCTTGGCTTGAATTGGGATTAATGACTCCAATCAAGTCCAAACCCCATTACATGAATGGCTGGTCAACTGAGATTGGATGCAATGGAAAGGTAGCAAACTCCTCTTTTCCTGTGAAGAATGCACAATTCTTACACCTCTTGACCCATGCATAACAATCACTAAATATTTTAGGCCAATAATAACCAGCCTTCATGATTTTTAGAGCTGTCACTCTTGGTGCAAAATGGCCACCATTTAGTCCATCATGGAACTCTTCTAATACCCTTTGAATCTGACCTGTGCTAATGCATCTCAGCAGCACTCCATTTACATCTTTCTTGAACAAAACTCCATCAACAATGGCATACGGGATAGCCTGCAATCTAAAGTGTCTCCTTTGGGTCTTGTTCATCTCTGGAGGGCACAGGCCTGTGCCTAGGAAGTGCATAATACCTTGGGTCCAGCAAGGAGTGGGGGAATCATTATCTTCTTCTTGATTACCGCTTGGCTCATGGCTGTCTTGGACTGTCAAAACAGCCTCTTCTTCATTACATACTTCTTTTTACTTCCCCAAAACCAGCTACCCACACAATCCTTTCCCTCTTACCAGCTTGGTGATCTTGATCTCAATGTCATACTCCATGACACGGGTGATCCAACCTACCCTTTTCTCATTCAAATCCTTGTTGAGGAGGAAGTCCTTAACTCCAGCATGTGAGACCAGCAATTGGACCTTGTTGTTTGAGATTAAATGCTTGAATTTCTTTAAGCTTCTTATTACTACAAGCACATGCTTCTCAATAAAAGAGTACCTCACCTCATAGTCATCTAGGCTCTGGCTAAAGAAGGCAACTGGCTGCTCATCATTATCCTTGTTCTGTTGTACTAGAATGGCAGAAATAGTGTCATCACCTCCAAATGCATAGAGGATGAAATCCTTGGAGAAGTCTGGGTTGATGAGAGTTGGTGCTTGAGAAATAGCTTCTTTGATTGCTTCAAAACTCTCCTTGTCTTCTGTTGTCCACTTAAAAGCCATGCTCTTCTTTAACATTTTGGTGATGGGCTTGACAAGGGCTGCAAAATCTGGGACAAACCTCCGAACAAAGTTAATCCTTCCCAAGAAACTTTGAAGAGCCTTCTTGTGACTTGGCAATGGTAGTGCTCTTATGGCTTCATCCCTCTCTGGATCAATTGTCAGTCCCTCTTTGGAGACAATATGGCCAAGGAGCTTTCCTTCATGTGCAAGAAAGATGCACTTCTTGGGATTCAAAGACACTCTGAACTTTCTACACCTATGAAACACTTGCCTCAGATGAAAAAGTTGATCCACTGCATTTTTGGAGAATACAGTGATGTCATCAAGATATATCAAAACTATTTTATTGATCAACCCCTTGAATGCCATATCCATTTCCCTTTGGAAAGTGGCTCCAGCATTTGATAGGCTAAATGGCATCTTCTTGTAGGCATATGTTCCCCATTTGGTTGTGAAGGCTGTCTTGAACTGATCTTCCTCCCTCATCATAATCTGATTGTAGCCTGAGTAGCCTTCAAGTAGTGAAAACCTTTCTGAACCAGCTATAACCTGTAATATTTGCTTTATGGAAGGGAGTGGATAATGATCCTTGAGAGAGGCTCTATTCAAATCTTTGAAGTCAACACACAGTCTGATCTCTCCATTCTTCTTTCTGACTGGGACTAAGTTGGCGACCCAACTTGAGTGTTTGATGGGGAAGATAATACTGGCCTCAATAAGCTTGCTTAACTCTTTTCTCATGAGAGGTTCAATATGGGGATTCACTGGCCTTTGCTTTTGCCTGACAGGCTTGGATTCCGGATCCAGCTCAATAGTATGTTGTGCCAACTTTGGGTTGAAACCTCTTAGATCTTTGTAAGTCCAAGCAAAGACATCTGGGAACTCTTGACAAAGCTGAACAAAATCAGATTTCTCTTGTGAGGTACTTACTTTGCCAATCTGTAATGTTTTGCCTTCTTCCACTAAAATAGGCTTTGAATCTTCACCCTTTACTTGAATGTTCGCTTTCTCTTTCCGGAACTGATCATTCGGGTTGAAGATTGACTCCAAGGTTATGAGGCCTTTTGGTAATTTGTTAGTTCTCAGCTGCACCACTTGGTCACCATACTGCTGATGCAACTTGTCTTGATTCCTGGCAGAGAACTCAGCTTCTTTTTATAGGAAATTAACAATTTGCTGATCATTCTCGAAGACTTGCCAACTTGTATTGTTATCCGGAACAGCTGGTCTCACAACCAATTTGATATGAGGCTGAGATTTTTTACTTTTGATGCTTTCTACAACATCAAACACAGCCCCAATTGCTGCTAGCCTGTCAGTGGCTTCATTCTTTTTCCTTGGGATGGAATTGATGCTAAAATCTTCAAAATCTTCAATAAGATCCCATACCTGATTTTTGTAGTTCTTCAACAGATCATTTTTGGCAGCATTTTTTCCTTTGACTTGGTTTACAATTAGCTCACTATCACCAAATACTTGTAAATTCCTGATGCCTTTCTTCATTGCCCAGTGCAGTCCATGAATTAAGGCTTCATACTCAGCTGTGTTGTTTGAACAGGAAAAATGGAAACAGAAGGCTAAGTAATACCTTATCCCTTGCGGTGAAATGAGCATATCTCCTCCTCCAGCACCTTGTCTACTCCTTGACCCATCAAAGAACAATTGCAATACTTCATTGTTGTCTTTGTGATCTGGCTTGGTGATGCTAGGAATAGGATGATTTTCTTCGTGTATGCAATAGACCCCTAGCTCAGACTCTTCCACTTCTTGATAAGGATCAAATTCATGTCTCTTGTTTTCCCATTCATCAAGAGTTAGATCCGGGATGCTTCCAACCTTAGTATCAGCCTCATCAGTGCTTGGGTGATCTTCTTGATCAAATGCTGAGCAATTGGCATTAATATGACTTGGAGTGTAAGGCTCAATATGGAAGTTTGCAATAGGTTCTGATCTGATTGTGGCCTTAATTCCATATCTTGTTCTGAATAGCATGTGTGACCAATCAGCAAACAAATACCCCCCAATCTTGGCTGTGAAGTCCCTTGACAAACATAGGGCAAAGAGTGGTGGAAGGTCTATGACTGATACATCTTATAAGACAACAACATTTGGACATGCATACAAGGTAAGACTCAAGTTTTTAGTCACTCCAACTATTGCTATTGTTGTCCCATCTAGCTGCACTACCCCTTTGGATGTTGTTTCATACTGGAGCCCTAGTTGATCAGCTATTTGTTTAGGCATTACTGAGCTACTTGCCCCAGAGTCTATCATGCAATTATGTACTAGCTGATTTCCAATGATTAATGAAACATAGAAAGGAAAGGGCTTCAACGTTTTACCTTGTTGTCCTCCATGACTTCCTTCAAGCTAGGCAGCATTTGTAAGCACTTTGTCTTACATCTAAACCTGTTGATCTATTTGTCCTGGGATAGATAGGGATTCCCACATTGATATGTTGACATTTGTCTTCTTCATCTGATCTATGATACTGAATGGTGATGAAGGATCTCTCTGCTGTCCCTTGGTTTGCACATTCACCCCTTGCATGTGGGCAGCAACAGCTGGAATTTGAGTTGGCCTAGGGGCTGTTCTTGGCTGCCCTTGTGCATTTGAAACTGGACTTTGCTTGCCAATTATTTGTGGCGCTGTGGAAGGTTGTGGATTGGCTGGGGATAATGGCTGTTCTTCACCCAAATTTCTCCTCTTTGACCTTGTGTTAGCTGCAACACCTTGAGAAACTGCTTGATTCATACCACAGAAATCTTCTGCTTGCCAGTTCACCAATGTGGTGTCACTTGGGGTTGATTGTTGTTGGAATGTTTCTTGTTGTTGGTTGTTTCCTTGATTTCCCTCACCCTCCACACCAGTAGTTGTCAGCATCAATGCTTGATTGAGAGCACCATTGAAACACATGGATTGGTTATGAGGCTCGTTGCATGGAAAGCACCAATCATATTCTTGGGCCATGTTATTTTGGACTGGCACTAATGCTTTAGAAGGAGATACGACATTGGGATTATAAGGCTGAAATGGTCTATTAGCGGGAGGCCTTACTTGGCTTTGATTTTGATTTGCAGCCTGATTTGGTGACCTATTTTGTTGGTATGGGGGCCTAGCCTGGTATTGCGCTTGAGGCTGATACGGTCTAGCACTTTGAGCTTACTGTCTTTTGAGAGTAACCAGCTCATTGCCTAGGTTTTGCAATTACTTCATGACCTCTTGAAGCTCATTTGGGGCACTTGGAGATGAAGTGGAAGCTTCATTTGAACTTTGATTTCTAGGAGTGGGAGAAGGAGCCAAATTAGGTGCTTGACTAGTGTTTGGGCTCTCTAAACTTGGAAACAATGGCATGGGAGGTCTAGGGGCAAGTTTGCCAGCTTGGATTAAATAATTTTCAGCCCTAATGGCAATGCTATAAGCCATAGGGATAGTTATGCCTCCCATGGACTGAATCAACATAGAAATATCAGAATTTAAAGCTTTGAGATAGTATAGAAAAGCACCTTCTGTTGTTGGTCTGACTGCCACTGGAATTCTCTCCCAGGTCTTTTGAAATCTGAAGTTGAAATCGGTCAGCTACTCATTTGGAGCTCTCTTGATGGTTGTTAGCTTCTCCAAAAGAGACAAGTTGTCTCCCTTCTCTCCAAATTGCTCATGAAGTGCAATACACAGTTGATTCCAGTTTGTGATAGAACCAACTCCAAGGCCCCTAAACCATTGTAATGCTTTACCCTTGAAGGAAGATGCCAATAACTTGACAGCCACTTACATTTCATTGATTTCATGAATTACACAAAGGTTAGGAATATCTTTAACATGATCACCTGGAGTAGTATTATTTTCTCCAGTGAAGTATGGAATGTTCTTCAAGGCTGCAATAGGAACTGGATGTTGTGCATTGAGAGCAAGTGGGCTGCTGCCTGTGAAGTTGACGTAGGGATTGTTCTGAGCCATTCTGATTGGTCTTAAAACCCTTGTTCACTGAATGAAAGGTCTACCAGGTGGAGGAGTTGAGAGAGTTCTGTTTGGTGGAGATGGAGACCTTTGAATCCTTCTTCATCTTTGCCTTCTTCTTGGAGATAGTTATAGGTATTCAAACAACACTTCTTCTTCTCTAACTCTTGACCTTGTGGTGATTCTTCTCATGAGTTTTCAGGCCTGATCTTGGAACTGGTTGGTTCTTCCCCTTGGAGTCGCCAGATATGAAAATAATAGCTCTTTTAAGCAAGAAAATTGCAGCAGATGCACATCAACCCTGCTACAATAAAAATGAGACCTCTAGTCCCATCGGGTGTGCCAAAACTATTGTTGTAGACTCACAGCACCCCTGGATGCAGATCAGGCTTCTAGGTTGATCACTCTAACATCCAGTGTGATTGCACAACATGGAAACCTCTCTCCAAGTGTGGGGACTTGTGAAACTGAGAGAGGAATCTCCAGATTAGAGTCTGGTTCCTCAAACTCCTCTGATTTGGAGCTAATGCTTGCACAACTACAGAGGTTTAGATCCTAATCCTACTTTAACTTGCAAGGAGACAGGGGTAGAAGTGTAAAAAATTGAAACTAACTAAAGATGGTGATGCACCAAAAGGAGTGGTGAAACATTTTCTGTCAAGCAAATAGACACAAACCAGAGATTTGCAACATGAAACATACACATACTGATAAGATATAATTTAGGATCTGAAATGAAGCAAATAATACAAACAAAGGACTGAAAACCATTCACAAAGCTTGCATTATCATTTCCAGTACCCAAATCACTGCATTACAACCTCAGAGAGGTAAAACTATTACAATCTTTAGAGAGGTCTGATTCTTGCATCAACCACCTGCTGGAGGTGAAAGAAGAAGTTGCTATGTCAAAAATTGTTCCCCTCCTCTTGAAATGAGCCAAATCTGGCTTTTACATTGCATGGGTCATGCCCAGGGGACAGAAAACGTACAAAAACATGAGAACCCATCCCTTATTGACTACAGGTACATTAAAATGGCATGGGGGACCTTACAAACCCATACCCTATCACTTTGACTGAATTACAGGAGAATGCGACCCATTCTGCATTAAATCTGGTCACTGAAATGTCACTTCTAGCCATGAACATGTGTCAGAGTCATTTCTCAATTTTCTCTCTCTAGACTACACTAAAATTCAAGATTAACACCAGAATCACGTAGATAATTTCATAATCTTTCCGTTAATATAAAGAACGTGTAAATCTGAGCTTTGAATCGAAAGATATGTCAATCTGAAGATCTACGGCACAAAACAGGTGAAAACAGATTTTTAAATTTCTTCCCGCGCTCTGCCACCTGGATGACACGTGGCATGCATTGATTTTTCGCGTAATTCTCTCTCCTTCCCTACTTCATTAGACACATGTCTTCTTTTTATTGGCTTGAGTCAGTGCTTGAAACCTCACCCTTTGACTTTTGGACTTTTCCCTTGTGACACGTGTCATGATTTGATTGGTCCGCGGGTCTGTCGGCTTTTCGTGCCCTTCGCGTCCCTCTGTCCCGGATGTCCCAAAATGTTTGGGACAAAAACTCCTGATCTTCCAGAAATGGGCTTCCTCGTCCCTCATTCGACTGATGACATGTGGCATTGCTTGATTGGCTTTCAGCTCCTTCGGCTATCCGCGTCCCACGCGTCCCTTTGTCCCACTTGTCCTAGTGCTACAGTTCCCCGTTTTGGCCGAACCGTCCGGTTCACGTCCATTTGTTCCACTTGTCCCGGACTTTCTGGGATAAGTTCTTCTGAACCGCCTGAAATGGGCTTCCTTTTCTCTTAGCCGCTTCACCTTTTTGCGTCCTTCACGTCCTGGTGGCCCAAATGTCCCAACTGCTTAGTGCGAAAGTTCTCCTTTTCGGCCGAACTGGCCGGTTCGCGTCCCACGCGTCCCGACGGCCCGGATGTTCCTTCACCCTGCGGACTGCCTGGTGGCCTTTCAGCCGATTTGTGCCCCAACGTCCCAAATGTCCCAACTGTTGCGAGGACTAGGACTTAGCCAATTTTCACAATTTTGTCTGGCCCAAGCTTATTTTCTGTAACTTTTTCACATTTTCTCAGAGCTTGCTCTTTTCAACCTGGACAGGAGAGTTAGAAAATTTTCTGAGGGGACCCTAGAAACATGTTTTTTGCCCTGAATCAATCCATTTTCCTGGGACTTTAGAATTCTGATGCATGTTATCAAATTAACCCTGGGGGGTGAATTTTGTATAACAGGGCTCATGGTTTAGATATATGGGTTTATGGCTTACGATTTATGGCTAAGGGGTTATGGTTAACTATTTAATGTTGTCGGCTTAGGGTTTATGGTTTATATATAAGGGTTTAGGGTTTAGGGGGTTTAGGCTTTAGGGTTGAGGCCTCATGGTTTAGGGTTTAGGGTTTAGGATTTGGGGTTTAAGGTATAGGCCTCATGGTTTTAGGTTTAGGGTTTAGGCCTCAGCATTTAGTTTTTAAGGTTTAGGTTTTATGGTTTAGTGTTTAGGTTTGAGGTTTTAGGTTTTGTGGTTTATGGTTTAAGGCTCATGGTTAGGGCTTATGTGTTAGGGTTTAGTGTTTAGGGTTTAGGGCTCATGTTTTATAATTTAGGTTTAGGTCTCAGGGTTTAGGGTTTACGGTTTAGGGCTAAGGCTTTACGGCTTAATATTTATGATTTAAAGTTTAAATTTTAGGGTTAAGCGTTTAGGGATCACGGTTCAGGGTTTAGGGTTTAGGGATCAAGGTTTAGGGTTTAGGCTTAAGGGATAATATTTTAGGGTTTAGGGTTTAGTGGGTTTATAGTTTAGAGTTTAGGGTTAGGGGTTTAGAATTTAGGGTTTAGGGCTATGGATTAACTATTTAGGGATCAAGGTTTAATTTTTTTTGTTTTGGGGTTTAGTGTTTACGGATCATAGTATAGGTTTTAGGGCTAAGATTTTAGGGTTTATGATTTAATGTTTAGGGTTTAGTGTCTAGGGTTTATTGTTTAGGGTTTATTGTTTAGGGTATTTGTTTTAGTGTTGAAGATTTTGTTTTCAGGATTAATAGTTTAGGGTTTAACATTTATTGAGTTTACGGTTTAGATCAAATGGGTTAGGGTTTTTTTTTTAGGGTTTACAGTTTAGTATTTAAGGCTTAGAACTTATAAATTAGTGTTTAGGATTTAGTGCTCAGGGTTTAGGGTTTAAGGCTCAAGGTTTTGGGTTTAGGGCTAAGAGTTTAGGGTTTATCATTTACTGATTAGGTCTTAGTGTTTAGGCTTTATAGCTAGGGGTTTAGGGATAAATGTTTAATATTTACGATTTATGGTTTAAGGATTAGAATTCAGGTTTTAGAGTTTGGGTCTTAGAATTTATGTTTTAGTGTTTAGGGCTCAGGGTTTATGATTTAGGGTATAGGGATCATGGTTTTAGGGCTTAGGGTTTAGGGTTTAGGGTTTACGGCTAAGGATTTATGGTTTCAGGTTTAGGGTTAACTCTTTAGGGTTTATAGTTTAGGGTTTGGGGCTAGGTGTTTAGGGTTTAGGGCTTATGGTTTTGGGTGTAGGGATCAAGGTTTAGCATTTAGGGTTTAGGTTTCAAGTTTTAGGGATGAGGGTTTATGTTTTAGTGTTTAGGATTTTAGGTATAGAGATAAGGGTTTAGGGTTTAGGTTTTAGGGTTTTCATGGTTTAGAGTTTAGTATTTAGGGTTCAAGGCTCAAGGTTTAGGGTTTAATGTTTAGGGTTTAGGGTTTAGGGTTTATGATTTAATGCTCATGGTTTAGGGTTTAGGGTTTAGGGTTAAGGGATCATAGTTTAGGGTTTATGGTTCATGGCTAAATGCTTAGGGTTACAGGTTTAATATCTTTAGGTTTTACGGTTTATGGTTTAGGTTTTAGTGTTTAGGGATTAGAGTTATGGTTTTAGGGTTTAGGGATAAGAGTTTAGGGTTTAGGGTCTATGGCACAATTTTTAGGGCTCAGGGTTGAGGGATAAGGGTTTAGGGATTAGGGTTTAGGGCTATGGGGTTACAATTTACTATTTAATGTTTAGGATTTAGGGTTTAGGGTTTAGGGCTCATTTGTTTAATTTTTAGGATTTAACCTTTAGGGTTTAGGGTTTAGGATTCAGTGTTTAGGGTTTAGGTTTTAGGGTTTAGGGTATTGGGTTTAGTATTTAGGGCTAAGGTTTTAGGGTTTAGAAATTAGGATATATGGGGTTTACGGTTTAGTGCTTATGGTTTAGGGTTTAGGATTGAAGTTTAGTGTTTAGTGTTTAGGGTTAGTGCTAAGAGTTTAGGGATTAGGGTTTCAGAAGTTTAGGGTTTAGGGTTTAGAATTTAGGGCTCACGGTTTAGAGTTTAGGGTTTTGGGTTTAGGTTTTAGGGCTTATATTTTAGTGTTTAGTATTTCAAATTTTTGGTTTTGTGTTTAAAGCATAATGTTTAGGGTTTAGAATTTAAGCTTTAGGGCTTATGGGTTAAGGTTAAGTTTTTAGGGTTTAAGGATCAAGGTTTAGGGTTAAGGTTTCGGGCTTATGGCTTAGGGTTTAGTATTTAGGGTTTATGGCTAGGGGTTTACTGTTCAAGGCTATAGGTTTAGGGTTTATGGTTTTAGGTTTTATGCTTTAGTAATTAGAGTTTAGGGTTTAGGTTTTAGGGTATAGTGTTTAGGGTTTAGGGTTTAATTCCGATGGTTTAAGGTTAAGGGTTTAAGACTAAGAGTTTGGGATTTAAGATTTAGGGTTTAGGGATCACGGTTTAGGGTTTAGGTTTTATGGCTCATTTTTTATGTTTTAGGGATCAGAGTATATGGTTTTAGGGTTTAGGGTTGTGGGTTTATGGTTGTGGGTTTAGGGTTTGTGTATTAGGTCTTAGGGTTTAGGTTTTAGGGTTTAGGGGGTTTATGCTTTAGGGTTTAGGCCTCAGGGTTTAGAATTTAGGGTTTAGGATTTAGCGTTTAATGTTTAGGGCTCATGGTTTTAGGTTTATGGTTTAGTCCTTAGGGTTTAGTGTTTAAGGTTTAGTTTTTAGGATTTAGGGTTTAGGTTTTATGGTTTAGGGTTTAAGGCTCATGGTTTAGGTTTTAGGCTTTAGGGGTTAGGGATTATGTGTTAGGGTTTAGTATTTAGGGTTTAGGGTTTAGGGTTTATGATTTATGATTTATAGTTTAAAGTTTAGGGTTTACATTTAGGTGTTTAGGATTTAGGGTTTAGGGCTAAGGGTTTAGGTTTCAATATTTATGGTTCAAGGTGTAGGGTTTAGGGATCATGGTTTAGGGTTTAGGGTTTCAGGTTCAGGGTTTAGGATTTAGGGTTAAGGGATAATATTGTAGTGTTTAGGGTTTAGTGGGTTTATAGTTTAGGGTTTAGTGTTTAGGGTTTAGGGTTTAAGTATTAGGGTTTAGGGTTTAGGGCTCAAGGTTTAGGGTTTAGGGTTAGGGTTTTAGGATTTAGGGTTTATGGCTATAGATTTACCGTTTAGGGATCAAGGTTTAATGTTTTGGGTTTAGGGTTTTGGTTTTAGTGTTTAGGGATCATAGTATAGGATTTAGGGCTAAGGTTTTAGGGTTTAGGGGGGTTTATGATTTAATTTTTAGGGTTTAGTGTTTATGGTTTATTATTTAGGGTATTTCTTTACGGTTCAAGATTTAGTTTTTTAGGATTAATGGTTTATGGTTTAGTGTTTATTTGGTTTACAGTTTAGGTTAAAGGGTTTAGGGTTTAGGATTTAAGGCTTAGAACTTATAGTTTAGGGTTTAGGATTTAGTGCTCAGGGTTTAGGATTTCAGGCTCAGGGTTATGTGTTTAGGGTTTTGGATTAAGGGTTTAGGGTTTACATATTTAGTGTTTAGGTTTAGGGTTTAGGTTTTTTAGGTTTAGGGTTTAGGGTATTAGGGTTTAACTTTTAGGGTTTAGGTTTAGGGTTTAGTGTTTAGGGTTTAGGGTTTAGGGATTTAGGGGTTTAAAGGTTAATTGTTTAGAGTTTATGATTTAGGGCTCATGGTTTAGGGTTTAGGGTTAGGGTTTATGATTTAGGGTTTGGGGTTTAGAGTTTGAGGTTTAGGGTTTTCCATATTGGGTTTAGGGTTTAGGATTTAGGGTTTAGGATTTAGGATTTGGGGTTTATGGGGTTTATGGTTTAGGGTTTAGGTCCAAAGCTTTAGGGTTTAGTGTTTAGGGTTAGGGCTAAGGGTTTAGGGTTTTGGAAGTTTAGGGTTTATGGTTTTAGAATTTTAGGGTTTAGGGTTTAGGGTTTAAGGCTCAAGGTTTTAGCATTAGGGCTAACAATTTAGGGTTTATCGTTTAGTGTTTAGGTCTTAGTGTTTAGTGTTTATGGTTTACAGTTTATTGTTTAGGGCTTAGAGTTTAGGTTTTAGAGTTTAGGTACTAAAATTTATGGTTTAGGGTTTAGGGCTTAGGGTTTATAGTTTAGGGTTTAGGGATCATGGTTTAGGGCTTATGGTTTAGGGTTTAGGGTTTAGGGCTAAGGGTTCACTCTTTAGGGTTTACAGTTTAAGGGTTTACAATTTAGGGTTTAGGGCTAGGGGTTTAGGGTTTATGGCTCAGGGTTTAGCGTTTAACGTTTAGGGTTCGAAGTTTAGGGATTATAGTTTTGGGTTTAGGGATCAAGGTTTAGGGTTTGAGGTTTAGGTTTCAGGGTTTAGGGTTTATGGTTTAGTGGGTTTAGGGTTTAGGGTTTAATTAAGGGTTTAGGGTTTAGGGCTCAAGGTTTATGGTTTAGGGTTAGGGGTTTAGGATTTAGGGTTTAGGGCTATGGATTTATTGTTTAGGGATCAAGGTTTAATTTTTTGGGTTTAGGGTTTAGGTATTAGTGTTTAGGGTTAAGGGGGTTTAGGGTTTAGAGTTCAAGATTTATGTTTTAAAGTTTAGGGTTCGTGGTTTTAGGTTTAGGGTTTAGGCCTTAGGGTTTAGTGTTTAAGGTTTAGGTTTTACGGTTTAGGGTTTAGGCTTTATTGTTTAGGGTTTAGGGTTTAGTGTTTAGGGTTTAGGGTTTATGGCTCATGGTTTAAGGTTTAGGATTTTACGCTAGGGGTTTAAGGTTGAGGGTTTAGAGTTTACGGTTTAGGGCTCATGGTTTAGGGTTTAGGGTTAGGGTTTATGATTTAGGGTTTAGGATTTAGGGTTAAGGGTTTAAGGTTTTGGGTATTGGTTTTATTATTTAGGGCTAATAATTTAGGGTTTAGGGTTTAGGCTTTATGGGGTTTATAGTTTAGGGTTTATGGTTTAGGGTTTAAGACTGTAGGTTTAGGTTTAGTGTTTAGAGTTATGGTTAAGGGTTAAGGGATTAGGGTTTATGGTTTAACATTTAGGGTTTAGGGATTAGAATTTAGGGATTATGGTTTAGAGTTTAGGGTTTTGGGTTTAGGTTTTAGGGCTTATAGTTTAGGGTTTAGGAATAAGTTTTTAGGGTTTAGGGTTTCAAATTTAGGATTTAGTGTTTAGAGCACAATGTTTAGGGTTTAGGCTTTAGGCTTTAGCACTTATAGGTTAAGGTTTAGGGTTTAGGGATTAGGGATTAGGGTTTAGGGTTTATGGTTTATGGCTAGGGGTTTAGGCTTTAGGTGTAGGCCTCGGTGTTTAGGGTTCAGGATTTATGTTTTAAAGTTTAGGGCTCATGGTTTTAGGTTTAGGGTTTAGGCCTTAGGGTTTAGTATTTAAGGTTTAGGTTTTATGGTTTAGAGTTTAGGTTTTATTGTTTAGGGTTTAGGGTTTATTGTTTAGGGTTCAAGTTTTATGGCTCATGGTTTAAGGTTTAGGATTTTATGCTAGGGGTTTAAGGTTGAGGGTTTAGAGTTTATGGTTTAGGGCTCATGGTTTAGGGTTTAGGGTTAGGGTTTATGATTTAGGGTTTAGGGTTTAGGGTTAAGGGTTTTGGGTTTTGGGTATTGGTTTTATTATTTAGGGCTAATAATTTAGGGTTTAGGATTTAGGCTTTATGGGGTTTATAGTTTAGGATTTATGGTTTAGGGTTTAAGACTGTAGGTTTAGGTTTAGTGTTTAGAGTTATGGTTAAGGGTTAAGGGTTTAGGGTTTTGGAAGTTTAGGGTTTAGGGTTTAGCATTTAGGGTTTAGGGATTAGAATTTAGGGATTATGGTTTAGAGTTTAGGGTTTTGGGTTTAGGTTTTAGGGCTTATAGTTTAGGGTTTAGGAATCAGTGTTTAGTGTTTAGGGTTTAGGGTTTCAAATTTAGGGTTTAGTGTTTAGAGCACAATGTTTAGGGTTTAGGCTTTAGGCTTTAGTGATTATAGTTTAAGGTTTAGGGTTTAGGGATTAGGGTTTAGGGTTTATGGTTTAAGGCTAGGGGTGTAAAATTATGGGCTACAGGTTTAGGGTTTATGGTTTTAGGTTTTATGCTTTAGGAATTAGAGTTTATGGTTTATGGTTTAGGGTTTAGGGTTTAGGGTTTAATTCCCATGGTTTAAGGTTAAGGGTTTAGAACTAAGGGTTTAGGGTTTAGGGTTTAAGATTTACGTTTTAGGGATAACGGTTTAGGGTTTAAGGATCAGGGTATATGGTTTTAGGCTTTAGGGTTTATGGTTTTAGGCTTTAGGGTTTATGGTTTAGGGATAAGGGTTTAGGGTTTAGGGTTTAGGGGGTTTAGGCTTTAGTGGGTAGGCCTCAGGGTTTAGGGTTTAGGATTTATGGTTTATAGTTTAGGGCTCATGGTTTTAGCTTTAGGGTTTAGGCCTCAAGGTTTAGTGTATAAGGTTTTAGGTTTTATAGTTTAGTGTTAAGGTTTTAGGGTTTAGGTTTTTTGGTTTAGGGTTTAAGGCTCATGGTTTAGGTTTTAGGCTATAATTATTAAGGCTTATGTGTTAGGGTTTAGTGTTTAGGGTTTAGGGCTCAACATTTATGATTTAGGTTTAGGGCTCATGGTTTAGGGTTTACGGTTTAGGGCTAAGGATTTACGGTTTATGATTTATGATTTACAATTTAAAGTTTAGGGTTTAGGTTTAGGTGTTTAGGGTTTAGGGTTTAGGGTTAAGGGTTTAGGGTTCATTATTTATGGTTCAAGGTGTAGGGTTTAGGGATCAAGGTTTAGAATTTACGGTTAAGGGATAATATTTTAGGGTTTAGTGGGTTTATAGTTTAGGGTTTAGTGGGTTTATAGTTTAGGGTTTAGTTTTTATGGTTTAGGGCTCACGGTTTAGGGTTTAGGGTTTAGGGCTCAAGGTTTATGGTTTAGGGTTAGGGGTTTAGGATTTAGGGTTTAGGGCTATGGATTTACTTTTTAGGGATCAAGGTTTAATTTTTTGGGTTTAGGGTTTAGGTATTAGTGTTTAGGGTTTAGGGGGTTTAGGCTTTAGGTGGTAGGCCTCAGGGTTTAGGGTTTAGGATTTATGTTTTAAAGTTTATGGCTCATGGTTTTAGGTTTAGGGTTTAGTGTTTAAGTTTTAGGTTTTATGGTTTAGTGTTAAGGTTTTAGGGTTTAGGTTTTATTGTTTAGGGTTTAAGGCTCATGGTTTAGGTTTTAGGCTTTAGTTGTTAAAGCTTATGTGTTAGGGTTTAGTGTTTTGAATTTATGGCTTAGGGTGTATGATTTAGATTTAGGGCTTAGGGTTTAGGGTTTATAGTTTGGGGCTAAGGATTTACGTTTTACGATTTACTATTTACAGTTTAAATTTTAGGGTTTAGGTTTAGGTGTTTATGGTTTAGGGTTTATGGCTAAGGGTTTAGGTTTAAGTATTTATGGTTCAAGGTCTAAGTATTTAGGGTTTAGGGTTTGGGGTTTAGGGCTCAAATTTTATGGTTTAGGGTTAGGGGGTATAGATTTAGGGTTTAGGGCTATGGATTTACTGTTTAGTGATCAAGGTTTAATGTTTTGGGTTTAGGGTTTAGGTATTAGTGTTTAGGGATCATGGTATAGGGTTTAGGGCTAAGGTTTTAGGGTTTAGGGCTTATCCTGAAGGGGTTAAGGGTTTAGGGTTTAAGGGGTTTGTGATTTAAGGTTTAGGGTTTAGTGTTTAGGGTTTATTATTTAGGGTACATGTTTTAGGGTTCAAGATTTTTTTAGGATTAATGTTTTAGGGTTTAGCATTTATTGGGTTTATGGTTTAGGTTAAATAGTTTACGGTTTAGGGTTTAGGATTTAAGGCTTAGAACTTATAGTTTAGGGTTAAGGATTTAGTGCTTAGGGTTTATGGATTAAGGCTCAAGGTTTTTGGTATAGGGCTAACGGATAAGTTTTTTAGTTTTAGTGTTTAGGTCTTAGTGTTTAGGGTTTAGAGCTAGGGTTTTATGGCTAAATGTTTAGTGTTTACGGTTTACATTTTATGGTTTAGGGCTTAGAGTTTAGGTTTTAGAGTTTAGGTATTAGCATTTAGGGTTTAGGGTTTAGGGCTCAGGGTTTATGGTTGAGGGTTTAGGGATCATGGTTTAGGGCTTAGCGTTTAGGGTTTAGGATTTAGGGCTAAGTGTTTATGGTTTTGGGTTTAGGGTTTAGTCTTTAGGGTTTGGGGTTTAGGGATCAGGGTTTAGTGTTTAATGTTTAGGGTTCGAGGTATAGGGATTATGGTTTACGGTTTAGGGATCAGGGTTTAGGGTTGAGGGTTTAGGTTTCAAGGTTTAGGGATCAGGGTTTAGGGTTTATGTTTTAGTGTTTATGGTTTTAGGTTTAGAGCTAACGGTTTAGGGTTTAGGTTTTACAGTGTTCATGGTTTAGGGTTTAACGTTTAGGGTTCAAGGCTCAGGGTTTAGGGTTTATTCTCATGGTTTAGGGTTTATGGATTAGGGCTAAGGGATCATAGTTTAGGGTTTATGGTTTAGGGCTAAATGTTTAGAGTTAAGTGTTTAGGATCTTTAGGTTTTAGGGTTTATGGTTTATGTTTTAGGGTTTAGGGTTTAGGGTTTAAGTTTCAGTGTTTAGGGTTTAGGGTTTAGGGTTTAGGTTGAGAGATTAGGGTTTAGGGTTAAGGGGTTACAGTTTAGGGCTCATGGTTTTAAGGGTGCTAGGGATATGGGTTTAGGGTTTATGGTTTAGGGATAAGGGTTTAGGGTTTGGGGGCTTTAGGCCTTAGGGTTGAGGCCTTAGGGTTTAGGGTTTAGGATTTAGGGTCTAAGGTTTAAAGCTCATGGTTTTATGTTTAGGGTTTAGCCCTCAGGGTTTAGTGTTTAAGGTTTAGGTTTTATGGTTTAGTGTTTAGGTTTTAAGGTTTAGGTTTCATGGTTTAGGGTTTATGTCTCCTGGTTTAGGTTTTAGGATTTAGTGGTTACAGTATATGTGTTAGGGTTTAGTATTTAGGGTTTAGGGGTCAGGGTTTATGATTTAGGTTTAGGGTTTAGGGTTTAGGGTTTATGGTTTAGGGCTAAGGCTTTAAGATTTATAGTTTAAAGTTTAAATTTTGGGGTCTAGGTTTAGGTGTTAGGGTTTAGGGTTTAGGGTTTAGATTTCTTTATTTATGGTTCAAGGTGTAGGATTTAGGGATGAGGGTTTAGGGTTTAGGGTTTAGGGATCAGGGTTTAGGATTTACTGTTAAGGGATAAGATTTTAGGGTTTAGGGTTTAGTGGGTTTATAGTTTAGGGTTTAGGGTTTAGCTCTCAAGGTTTATTGTTTAGTTTTGAGGGTTTAGGATTTAGGATTTAGGGCTATGAATTTAACATTTAGGGATCAAGGTTTAATGTTTTGGGTTTAGGGTTTAGGTATTAGATTTTAGGGATCATGGTATAGGGTTTAGGGATAATGTTTTAGGGTTTAGGGATTATCTTTAAGATTTAAGGGTTTAGGGTTTAAGGGGTTTACGATTTAAGGTTTAGGGTTTAGTGTTTAGGGTTTATTATTTAGGGTATTTTTTTAGGGTTCAAGATTTAGTTTTTAGGATTAATGGTTTAGGGTTTAGCTTTTATTGGGTTTACGGTTTAGGTTAAAGGGTTTTGGGTTTAGCTTTTAGGGTTTAGGATTTAAGGATTTGAACTTATATTCTAGGGTTTAGGATTTAGTACTCATGGTTTAAGGTTTAAGGCTTAGGGTTTTGGGTTTAGGGCTAATGGTTTAGGGTTTATGGTTTATTATTTAGGTCTTAGTGTTTAGGGTTCAGAGCTAGGGTTTTAGGGCTAAATGTTTAGTGTTTACGGTTTACGGTTTATGGTTTAGGGCTTAGAGTTTAGGTTTTAGAGTTTACATCTAAGGATTTATGGTTTAGGTTTTAGGGCTCAGGCTTTATGGTTTAGGGTTTAGGGATCATGGTTTAGGTTTAAGGTTTTAGGGTTTAGGGTTTAGGATTTAGGGCTAAGGGTTTATGGTTTAGGTTTTAGGGTGTTCACAGTTTAGGGTTTAACATTTAGGGTTTAGGGCTTAGGGTTTAGAGTTTAGTATTTAACATTTAGGTCTCTAGGTTTAGGGATTATTGTTTAGGGTTTAGGAAGGAGGGTTTAGGGATTAGGGTTTAGGTTTTAGGGTTTAGGGTATATGTTTTAGTGTTTAAGGTTTTAGGTTTAGAGCTAACGGTTTAGGGTTTAGGTTTTAGGGTGTTCATAGTTTAGGGTTTAGCATTTAGGGTTTAGGGTTTAGGGTTTAGGGTTTTGGGTTTAGGATTTAATGCTCATGGTTTAGGGTTTAGGGTTTAGGGTTAAGGGATAATAGTTTAGGGTTTAGGGTTTAGGATCTTTATGTTTTAGGGTTTATGGTTTATGTTTTAGGGTTTAGGGTTTAGAGATCAGGTTTTAGGGTTTAGGGATAAGGATTTAGGGTTTAGGGTTTAGTGCTCAGGGTTGAGAGATATGGGTTTAATGTTGTGGGTTTAGGGTGTATGGTTTAGGGATAAGGGTTTAGGGTTTAGGGGGTTTAGGCTTTAGGGTTAAGGCCTCAGGGTTTAGGGTTTAGCATTTAGGGTTTAAGGTATAGGACTCATGGTCTTATGTTTAGGGTTTAGGCCTTATTGTTTAGTGTTTAAGGTTTAGGTTTTATGGTTTAGTGTTTAGGTTTTAGGGTTTAAGTTTTATGGTTTAGGGTTTAAGGTTCATGGTTTAGGGCTTATCATTTAGGTTTAGGGCTTAGGGTTTAGGGTTTATGGTTTAGGGCTAAGGATTTAGGGTTTACGATTTATGATTTACAGTTTAAATTTTAGAGTTTAGGGTTTAGGTTTAAATTTTTATGGTTCAAGGTGTAGGGTTTATGGATCATGGTTTAGGGTTTAGCATTTAGGGGTCAGTGTTTAGGATTTAGGGTTAAGGGATAATATTTTAGGGTTAGGGTTTAAGTATTACGGTTTAGGTTTTAGGGATAGGGGTTTAGGATTTAGGGTTTAGGGCTTTGGATTTACCGTTTAGGGGTCAAAGTTTAATGTTTTAGGTTTATGGTTTAGATATTAGTGTTTACGGATCACGGTATATAGGGTTTAGGGATATTGTTTTAGGGTTTAGGGCTTACCCTAAAGGCTTAAGAGTTTAGGGTTTAAGGGGTTTATGATTTAAGGTTTAGGGTTTAGTGTTTAGGGTTTATTATTTAGGGTATTTGTTTTAGGGTTCAAGATTTAGTTTAGGATTAATGATGTTATGGTTTTTATTCGTTTATGCAGCTTACAGTTATGGTTACTTAAAGGGGGTCGGGTTGTTAGATTTTAGGGTTTAGGTTTAACCTTTAGGCTTTCCGGGTTCGCCTTCTCGTTCGGGGAAATTCTGCTTTCGTGCTCAGGGTGTCGGTTTCAGCTCCCGCTGTGGGTTCGGGTTTCTCTTGAGTCTTTAGGTCTTCGTGTTCGGGTTTCGCGCTCGGGGTTTCTGGGCTCCCTGTTTCGTGTTTTCCCGGTTCTGCCTTTGGTTCGGGCTTCTTTGCGTTCCGGTTTTTCGGTGTCGTTCGGCTTTCTTGTTTTCGCGTTTCGGTCGGGTGCTGCTTCGGGCTTCGGCTCCTGGTTCGGGTCCCCACTTCGGGTTCGGGTTGGTGTTTGGACCACCCAGGACACCCTCATCTGGCCCCCCCCACCCCCTTTCCGGTTGGGGCCTCGGGGTTTCGGGTTAGGGCTCAGATTTTTTGTTTAAGGTTAGGGTCGAGGTTTAGGATTAGGTTAGGGTTTAGCAGGATCAGGTTCGGATTTAGGGTTTAGGTTTCAGGGTTTAGGGTTTATGTTTTAGTGTTTGGGGTTTTACGTTTAGAGCTTAGGGTTTAGGGTTTAGGTTTCAGGGTGTATTGGTTTAGGGTTTAGCATTTAGAGCTCAGGGATCAGGGTTTAGTGTTTAAGATTTAGGGTTATGTTAAGGCCTAAAATGTTTAGGGTACGGGTTTCGGATCTTGAGGTTTTACGCGTTTATGGTTAGTTTAGGGTTAGGGTTTAGAGTTTAGCTTTCAGGGTTTAGGGATAAGTCTTTAGGGTTTAGGGTTTAGGGCTTATTGTTTAGGGTTTAGAGCTCAGGGTTGAGGGATAAGGGTTTAGGGATTAGGGTTTATTGCTAAGGCCTTACGGTTTATGTTTACTGTTAGGCTTCGGCTTCAGGTGTAGGGGTAGGGGCTCTGTGTTAAAGTTTTGGATTTAGCCTGTCGGGTTTTCTGATTAGGTTTCCGGTTTTGGGTTCAGGTTTAGGGTTTTAGGGAAAGGACTTGGGTTGTTTCGCGTTAGTCGTTAGGCGGGCTACGGAACACAAATTTGGTTTCGTGTTTCGGCTTTGATGGGGTTTCGGTTTTCGTGTTTATGGTTTAGGTTCCGGCCTCCAGGTTTTTCGGGTTTCGGTTCGGCTTCGGTACGGGTTCCGGGTTTCGGGGTTTTGCGTTTGCGTGTCGGTTTCGGTTTTTTCGGGTTTTTTTTGCTTTCGGGCCCCATGGTTTCGCGGTTTCGGGTTGGGTCTGGTTTTCGGTTCTATGTTCGGGTTTCGGCGCTCCCTCGTGTTTCGTGGCTTGTTTCTGTTTCCCCCCACCTTTTGGGTTTCGTCTTTCCCCCCCCCTGTTTCGGGTTGCCCTTTCCTTTTCGGGCTTCTTGGTTCCCGGTCGTGCTTCGGGTTTCGGCCTTCGGCTTCGGGCTTGGGTTTCGGGCTGTCGGGTTCTGGCTCGGGTTCCGGTTCTGGTTTTCGGGTTTTCCGCTTCTCGGCCTTCCGTTTCGGGTCCGGCTTTGAGGTTTCTGGTCCGGGTTTCGGGCTCCCCTTTCGGGTTTCGGTTTTCGGGCCTCCCTTCTTTGGGTTTCGGCTCGGTCTCTGGGTTTCGGGTTTCGGGTTTCGGGTTCGGTTTCGTGTTTGGGTTTTTTCGGTTCTCGTTGCGGTCCGGGTTTCGGGGGTTTCGGTTTCGGGTTTCCCGGCCTTGGTTTGCGTTTTCGTTCGGGTTTCTGCTTTCGGGTGTCCGGTCCGGGTCCTGGTTTCGTGTTTGGGTTCGGGATTCTGCTTTCGGTTTTCCGGGTCTCAATCCCCGGCGTTTCTGGAGTTCAAACCGGTTTGGGTTGATAAGTCCGCACCACACACCCCGATCTGGTTCGCTTTTTAGAACACAACAAACGAA
Source organism: Taxus chinensis (assembly GCA_019776745.2). Classification (NCBI taxonomy): domain Eukaryota; kingdom Viridiplantae; phylum Streptophyta; class Pinopsida; order Cupressales; family Taxaceae; genus Taxus; species Taxus chinensis. The sequence continues at coordinate 307,339,300 of CM034152.1, forward strand.
AGCGTGATACGGGAACAAGAGTGTGGCGCTGAAAAGAGAAGACGAGAGAATCGGAGCCACACAAAGAGACAAATGAGGGAGGGAAGAAGGAGCATTGATAGGGACTGTACCCAGTATAGGGTTATGGCTTAGGGTTAGGACGGATGAGGTTTCGGGCAGAGAGAGAGTTGACTGTTACTGCGACGGTGTGAGGGGGTTAGGAGTGTGGGAAGTTTCGGGTTTAGGGTTTAGCCAATGGAGGGGTGAGAGGGTCGGGCTCGGGGTTAGGGGTAAGGTGTTGGGGGGGAGGGTCAGGCGAGCGGGGAGGGTGGATGGAGCATTTGGTAGGGCAAGTTAGGGGTGAGGGGGGGACTTGGGGGGGGGGTTCGGGGGAGAGAACAAGCGGAGGGGGTGAGAAGGGATTACGGGGGGGGGGGAACGACGGGAGGGATGAGAAGGAGAAGAACGGAAAGTTAGGGGAGGAAGGGGGGAGAGAGAAGGACGGAGAGGGTGAGTTGGGAGGGCAAAGAAGAGAAGAGATGTGGGTACGTAATAAGGGGAGGATAAGAGTGTGTGAAAAAAAACAAACAATCAATGAAAATGGACAACGAATTATGAGGATAGGTTAACGGTGGAAAAATGGGGAAACGAGAAGGAAGGAGAAAAGGGAGAGGGAAAAGGAGGGAAGAAGGAATGGAGACAGGAGGAAGAAAGGGAGAAGGGAGGAGTGGGGAGAGGGAACGGAAGTGAAGGAACGGAAGGAGAAGGAGCGAAAGGGGAAAGTTGTAAGTTAATGTGAACGATGAAGTAAAGTTTACTTTTTTTTGTTTTAACGCTTGGGATGTTATGTAAAGTTTTAAATAAAATTTTTAATTGTTGGAAAAATTATTTATATTTATTTATAAAAATGTAATAAATAATTTTTAAAACGTTAATACGAATATAATTAAACGTGTGTTCACGTTACGAAAAAATTATTATTAATTATTATTATGACTTTTTTAAAATTTATAAATTTTTTAGACGCTTTGTGCTTATGGTAAGGTTTAGTGTTATGTATAGGGATCAAGATTTAGGGTTCTAGGATTAGGGTTAGGGTAGGTTTAGGATTAGTGGTTAGGGTAGGGGTGTAGGGCTAAGGGTTTTTAGGTTAGGGTTT
>CM034152.1:307345936-307410936 GCA_019776745.2 Taxus chinensis
TGCGTGGGTGCATTTTTGTGTGTATGTGTGTGTGTGTATGTGTTTGTGTGTGTGTGTGTGCATGTCTACGTTTATGCGTTTGTGTGTGTGTGCACATACGTGTGTGTGTGCATGTGCGCGTGCGCCTGCACATGCGTTTGGTGTGTGGGTGCATGCACGCATGCACGTTCGTGCGTGTGTGCAAGTGTGAGTGTTTGTGTGTGTGCACGTGTGTGCGTGTGCATGTGCATGTGTGTGCGTGTGTGAGTGTTTGTGTGTGCGCACGTGTGTGCGTGTGCGTGTGCATGTGTGTGCGTGTACGTGTGCATGTGTGTGTGTGCTTGTACATGTGTGTGTGCGTCTGTGTGTGTGCGTACATGGGTGAGTTTGCATGCGTGCATGTGTGTGTGTGTGTGTGTGTTTGTTTGTGTGTGTGCATATGCATAAACGAGTGTGTGCGTGGGAATGGGAGCGCGCGTGCGCGTGCGTGTGTGTGTGCATGTGCGTGTGTGGATGTGTGTGTGCATATGTGCGTGTGTACATGGGTGTGCGTAGTGTGTGTGTGCGTGTGTGTGCACGTGAATGCATGCATGTGTGTGTGTGTGTTCGTGCGTGCATTAGCTTGCATGTATACATGTGTGTGCGCGTGTGTGTGAGGTTGTGTCCATGTGTGTTCGTGCGTGCATTAGCTTGCATGCATACATGTGTGTGCGCGTGCGTGTGTGCGTGTGTCCTTGTGTGTCTCTGTGTGTGCGTGCGTGAGCATGCATTTCTGTACGAACATGCATTTGTGAGCACGTGCAAGGGTGTACGTGTGTGTGTGTGTGTGTTCCCATGCGCTCTTAGGCACGTGAGCATGTGCGTGTGCGTGCATCTTTGTGCGTGTGTGCATGAGTGTGTGTATGCATGTGTGCTTGTGTTTGAGCGTGTGTGTGGGTGTGTGTGTGCATGTATTTACATGTGTGTGTATGTGCATGTGCATGCGTGTGTGTGTGTGTGTAAGTGTGCGTACATGTGTGCGTGTGTTTGTGTGTTCGAGCCCATGTGTGCGTACATGTTTGTGTGCGTGTCCGTGTGCATGCGTGTGTGTGTGTGTGTGCATGTGTGTGTGTGCATGCCCACGTGTGTGTGCATGCCCACGTGTGTGTGTTTGTGCATGTGTGTGTATGCATGCGTGCATGCGCGTTCGTGCGTGTGTGTGCAAGTGTGTGTGTGTGTACATGCACGTGTGCGAATGGTTGTGCATGTGCGTGTGCATGTGTGCGTGTGCATATATATATATGTGCATGTGTGTATGTGCGTGCATGTGTTTGTGTGTGTGTGTGAGTGCATTTCCATGCACTTACATGCGAGTGAGCATGTGCGTATGTGTGCGTGTGTGTGTGCATGTGTTTGTATGTGTGTGCGTATGTGTGCGTGTTTGATTGTGCGTATGCGTGCATGTGTGTGGGTGTGAGCGTGTGTGTTTGCACACATGTTTACATGGTGTGTGCGCATGTGTGCATGTGTGTGCGTGTGGTTGTGCGTATGTTTGTGCGTGTGTCCGTGTGTGTGTGTGCATATGTGCGTGCATGCATGTGTGTGTGTGTGTGCATGTGTGCGTGTTTGTGTGTGTGTGTCTATGTGCTTGTGTGTGTCCGTGTATGTGTGTGTGTGTGTGTGAGTGCATGTGAACATGCATGTTTGTGTGTGTGTGTGCATGCATGCATGCGCGTTCGTGCGTGTATATGCGAGTGCAAGTGTGAGTGCGTGTGCAAGTGTGTGTGTGTGTGTGTGCGTGTGTGTATGTGTGTGCGCGCGTGCGTGTGCATGTGCATGTGCGCATGCGTGTGTGTGCATGCGCCCATCCATGTTCATGTGTGTGTGTGCGAGTGCAAGTGCATGTGCGAGTGTGTGAGTGTGCAAGTGTGAGTACGTGTGCGTGTGTGTGTGTGCGTGTGCGCGTGTGTATGTGTGCGCGCGCGTGCGTGTGCATGTGTGTGTGCGCGTGCGTGTGTGTGCATGCGCCCATCCATGTTCATGCGTGTGTGTGCGAGTGCGAGTGCATGTGCGAGTGTGTGTGTGTGTGTGCATGTGCATGTGTGCGTGCGTGCGTGCATGCGCACTCGTGCGTTCGCGTGCGAGAGAGAGAGAGAGAGAGAGAGAGAGTGTGTGTGTGTGTGTGTGTGTGTGTGTGTTCACGCGTACACCTTATCGTGTGTGTGTGCATGTGTGTGCATGTGTGTGCTCATGCGTGTGTGCATGTGTGCATCTATGCGTCAGTGCATGCATGCGTGCATGTGTCAGGTTGTAAGTGTGTGCGTGTGAGCATGTGTGTGTGCTTGTTCATTAGCATGTGCCTGTGTCTGTGCTTGTGCGTGCATGTATGTGTTTGTGCTTGTGTGTGTGTGCGTGTGTGTTTATGCATGCCTCATTGTAAACAACATGTTGATTTTATCCCTTTCTGTTTATGTGTGTGTGTGTGCATGCGTGCGTGTTTGTGTAAGTGTGTGCATGTGCGTGTGAGGGTGTTTTTATGCATGTGTGTGTTTGTGGGTACATGTGCACGTGTATGTCAGTGTGTATCTGTGTGCATGCATGTGCGTGTGCATGTGCATGTGTGTGTACTTGTGCGTGTGCATGTGCGAGTGCGTGTGTGTGCGTGTGCGTCTTTTTGTGTGTGTGTGTGTGTGTGTGGGTGTCTGTGCACATGAGTGTGTGTTGATGTGTGTGTGTGTGTGTGTGTGAGTGTGTGTGTGTGTGTGTGTGTGTGTGTGTGTGTGCGTGTGTGTGTGTGCATGTGCGTGTGTGGATATATGTATGAGGGTGTCTATGCGCACAAGCGTATGTTGATGTGTGTCTGTCTATGAGTGTGTGTGTGTGTGCGTGTTCATGTGCGTGTTCGTGTGAGAGTGCTTGTGTGTGTGCGTGTGCGTGTGCGTGTTCATTTTCCTGTGCCTGTGTCTGTGCCTATGTGTTTGTTTGTGCGTGCATGTATGTGTTTGTGCTTGTGTGTGTGTGTGTGTGTTTATGAATGCCTCATTGTAAACAACATGTTGATTTTATCCCTTTCTGTGTGTGTGTGTGTGTGTGTGTGTGTGTGTGTGTGTGTGTGTGTGTGTGTGTGTGTGTGTGTGTATTTGTGTGTGTGTGTGCATGCGTGCGTGTTTGTGTAAGTGTGTGCACGTGCGTGTGAGGGTGTTTTTATGCATGCATGTGTTTGTGGGTGCGTGTGCGTGTGTATGTCAGTGTGTGTCTGTGTGCATGCGCATGTGTGTGTACGTGTGTGTGTGCGTATGCGAGTGCGTGTGTGTGTGCGTGTGCGTGTGTGTGTGCGTGTGCGTCTTTGTGTGTGTGTGTGTGTGTGTGTGGGTGTCTGTGCACACGAGCGTGCGTTGATATGTGTGTGTGTGTGTGTGTGGATGTCTGTGCGCACGAGCGTGCGTTGATGTGTGTGTGAGTGTGTGTGTGTGTGTGTGTGTGTGTGTGTGTGTGTGTGTGTGTGTGTGTGTGTGTGTGTGTGTGTGTCCGTGTCCGTGTATGTGTGTGTGTGTGTGTGAGCATGTGCGTGTGTGTATATATGTATGTGGGTGTCTTTGCGCACGAGCATATGTTGATGTGTGTCTGTCTATGAGTGTGTGTGCGTGTGCGTGTTCGTGTGAGAGTGCATGTGCGTGTGCGTGTGAGATTGTGTGTGCGTGTGCGTGTGCGCATTCGTGCGAGTGTGTGTGAGTGTGTGTCTGTGTGTGCGCCTCATTGTAAACAACATGTTTATTTTATCCTCGTATGTTTATGTTTGTGTTTTGTTGTGCTTGTGGGCACGTGTGTCTGTGTGTGTGTGTGTGTGTGTGTGTGTGTGTGTGTGTGTGTGTGTGTGCGTGCGTGCGCCTCTGCGTGTGTACGTTTGTGTGTGCATGTGCATGTGAGTGTAATTATCATTGTGCACGCATGTGTGTGCATGTGTATGTGCGTGCATTTGTATCTGGGTGCATGTGTGTGTTTGTGTGTGTGCGTGCGTGAGTGTGCATGCATGTGTGCTTGTGTGTATGTGCGTGTGTGTGCCTACATGGGTGTGTTTACATACATACATGTGTGTGTGTGCGTCTGCGTGTGTGTGTTTGTGTGTGTGTGTGTGCATGTGCATACGCGAGTGTGTGAGTGTCTGCGTATGGGTGTGAGTGTGCGTGTGCGTGAGCGTGTGCGTGTGTGTGTGCGTGTGTGCATGTGTGCATGTGCATGGGCGTGGGCATGTTTGTGCGTGTGCGTGTGAGTGTGTTGTGTTTGCATGTGTGAACGTGTGTGTGCGTATGTGCGTGTGTGCATGGGTGTACGTAGTGTGTTTGGTGTGTGTGTGTGTGTGTGTGTGTGTGTGTGTGTGTGTGTGTGTGTGTGCACGTGCATGCGTGCATGTGCATGTGTGTGTGTGCGTGTGTGCATTAGCTTGCATGTATACATGTGTGTGTGTGTGCATGCGTGATGTTTTCCCTGTGTGTGCGTGCATGCGTGTGCGTGTGTGCATTAGCTTACATGCATACATGTGTATGTGTGTGCATGTGTCCGTGTGTGTGTGTGTGTATGTGTGTACGTGCGTGAGCATGCATTTCTGTACGAACATGCATTTGTGAGCACGTGCAAGGGTGTGCGTGTTCCCATGCACTCTCAGGCATGTGACCATGTGCGTGTACGTGTGTCTGTGTGCATGTGTGCTTGTGTGCTTGTGTCTGAGCATGTGTGTCGGTGTGTGCTTGTGCATGTATTTGTGTGTGTGTGTATGTGCATGTGCGTGTGTGCATGTGTGTGTAAGTGTCTGTGTATGTGTGTGTGTGTGTGTGTGTGTGTGTGTGTGTGTGCGCGCATGTGTTTGTGTGTGTGTGTGTGTGTGTTCATGCGTACATGTTTGTGTGCGTCTGTGTGTGCGTGTGCATGTGTGTGCGTGTGTGTGCATGTGTGTGCGTGTGTGTGCATGTTTTTGTGTGTGTGTGTGTGCATGTGTGAGTGTGTGTATGGGTGTGCGAGTGTGTGAGTGTCTGCGTGTGCATGTGCGTGAGCATGAGCGTGAGCGTGTGTGTGTGTGCGCGTGCGAGCGTGTGTGTGCTTGTGCGTGTGCATGTGTGTGTGCGTGTGCGTGTGCATGGACGTGCTTGTGCATGTGTGTGTGTGAGTGCGTTTGTGTTTGCGTGTGTGCATGGGTGTGCGTAGTGTGTGTGTGTGTGTGTGTGTGTGTGTGCGCGCGCGTGCGCGCGCGCATGCATGCATGCATGTGTGTGTGTGCGTGCGTGCATTAGCTTGCATGTATACATGTGTGTGCGCATGCGTGTGTGTTTGTGTCCGTGTGTGTGTGTGTGTGTGCATTAGCTTGCATGCATACATGTGTGTGCGTGTGCGTGTGTGCGTGTGTCCATGTGTGTGCATGTGTGCGTAAGCGTGCATTTCTGTACGAACATGCATTTGTGAGCACGTGCAAGGGTGTGCGTGCGTGTGTGTGCGTTCCCATGCGCTCTCAGGCACATGAGCATGTGCGTGCGTGTGTGTTTGTGTGCGTGTGTGTGTGAGTTTGTGTATGCGTGCGTGCTTGTGTCTGAGTGTGTGTGTGGGTGTGTGTGTGTGCATGTATTTACGCACGTGTGTGTATAAGCACGTGCGTGTGTGCATGTGTGTGTGTGTGTGTGTGTGCTTGTGTGTGTGTAAGTGTGCGTGTATGTGTGTGTGTGTGTGTGTGTGTGTGTGTGTGTGTATGTGCATGTGTGCTTGTGTGTGTGTGTGTGTGTGTGTGTGTGTGTGTGTGTGTGTGTGTGTTCAAGCGCATGTGTGCGTACATGTTTGTGTGCGTGTGCGTGTGTGTGCATGTGTGTGTGTGCATGCCCATGTGTGTGTGTGCATGCACGCATGCGTGTTCGTTTGTGTGTGTGCGAGTGCAAGAGTGTGTGTGTGTGTGCATGTGCGTGTGTGAATGCTTGTGTGTGTGCGTGTGCGTGTGCGTGTGCGTGTGTGTGTGTGTGCGTGTGCGTGTGCGTGTGCATGTGTGCGTGTGCATGTGTATGTATGTGCGCGCGTGTGTGTGCGTGTGCATGTATGTGTGTGCGTGTGTGTACATGCGTGCATGTGTCTGTGTGTGTGTGAGTGCATTTCCATGTGCTTGCATGCAAGTGAGCATGTGCGTCTGTGTGCATTTGTGTGTGCGTCTGTGTTAGTATGTGTGTGTGTTTGAGTGTGCGTATGTGTGCATGTGTTTGGGTGTGTCCGTGTGTGTTTGCACACATGTTTACATGGTGTGTGCGTGTGTGTGCGCATGTGTGTGCATGTGGTTGTGCGTATGTGTGTGTGTGTGTGTGTGTGCATATGTGTGTGCATGCATGTGTGTGTGTGTGGGCATGTGTGCGTGCGTGTGCACACGCGCGCATGTGTGTGTTTGTGTGCGTGCTTGTGTGTATGCATGTATGTGTGCGTGTGTGTGTGCTTGTGTGTGTGTAAGTGTGCGTGTATGTGTGTGTGTGTGTGTGTGTGTGTGTGTGTGTGTGTGTGTGTGTGTGTGTGTGTGTGTGTTCGAGCGCATGTGTGCGTACATGTTTGTGTGCATGTGCGTGTGTGTGCATGTGTGTGTGTGCATGCCCACCTGTGTGTGTGCATGCGCGCATGCGTGTTCGTTTATGTGTGTGTGAGTGCAAGAGTGTGTGTGTGTGTGCATGTGCGTGTGTGAATGTTTGTGTGTGTGCGTGTGCGTGTGCGTGTGTGCGTGTGTGTGTGTGCGTGTGCGTGTGCATGTATGTGCGTGCATGTGTATGTATGTGTGTGTGTGCGTGTGCGTGTGCATGTATGTGTGTGCGTGTGTGTACATGCGTGCATGTGTCTATGTGTGTGTGAGTGCATTTCCATGCGCTTGCATGCAAGTGAGCATGTGCGTCTGTGTGCGTTTGTGTGTGCGTCTGTGTTAGTATGTGTGTGCATATGTGTGTGTGTTTGAGTGTACGTATGCGTGTGTGTGTTTGGGTGTGTTCGTGTGTGTTTGCACACATGTTTACATGGTGTGTGTGTGTGTGTGTGTGTGTGTATGTGTGTGTGTGTGTGTGCGCATGTGTGTGCATGTGGTTGTGCGTATGTGTGTGCGCGTGTGTGTGTGCATATGTGTGTGCATGCATGTGTGTGTGTGTGCATGTGTGCGTGCGTGCGCACGCGCGCATGTGTGTGTTTGTGTGTGTGCTTGTGTGTATGCATGTATGTGTGCGCGTGTGTGTGCATGTGTGCATGTGAACATGCATGTTTGTGTGTTTACATGTGTGTGTGCTTGTGCGTGCATTTGTGTGTATGTGAGTGTGCGTACACACGAATGTGTGTGTGTTTGTGCGTGTGCGTGTATGCATGCGTGTGTGTGCGTGCGTGCGTGTGTGTGTGCGTGCGTGAGTGTGCATGCATGTGTGTGTATGATCATGCATGTGTGCTTATGTGTATGTGTGTGTGCGTGCATACGTGGGTGCGTTTGTGTGCATGCGTGCGTGTGTGTGTTTTTATGTGTGTGTCTGTGTGTGTGTGCGCATACACGTGCGTGTGAGTGTGTGTGTGTGTGTGTGTGTGTGTGTGTGTGTGTGTGTGTGAGTTTGTGTGTGTATGTGCGCACGCGCGAGTGTGTGTGTGTGCCCCGTATGTTTGTGTGTGTGCGTGTGATCGTGTGTCTACTGCTTAAATCCATGAGTGTGTTTGTACGTGTGCGTGTGCAATGCTTGTGCGTATGTGTGCATGGGTGCGCGTGCACGTCTGTGGGTGGGTGTGTGTATGTGCGTGTATGTGCTTGTATACATATGTGCATGTGTGTGTGTGTCTGCATGTGTGATTTCATGTGTGCGTGCGTGTGTGTGTGTGTAAGTCTGTGTGTCTGTGTGCGCATGTGTGCGTGTGTGTTTGCGCGAGTGTGTTTGTGTGCGTGTGTGTGCGTGCGTGCATGCGTGTGCATTTCTGTGTGCGTGTGTGCACCTGTGCGTGCATGTGTGTGTGCACGTGCGTGCATGTATGTGTGTGTGTGTGTGTGCGTGCGTGTGTGTGCATTAGCTTGCATGCATACATGTGTGTGCGCGTCCACGTGTGTGTGTGTGTGTGTGTCCATGTGTGTGTGTATGTGCGTGAGCGTGCTTTTCTGTACGAACATGCGTGTGTGAGATTGTGCAAGCGTGTGCGTGCATTTGCATGCGTGTGAGTATGTGCGTGTGTGTGCGTGTGTGAGATTATGCGAGTGCGTGCGTACATTTGCTTGCGCATGAGTGCGTGCGTGTGAGTGTGTGCGTGTGTGCATGTGTGTTAGTATGTGTGTGTATGCGTGTGTGTGCGTGCGTGAGTGTGCATATGCGTGCGTGCTTGTGTGTGTGTGTGTGTGCATGTGTTTACGTCTGTGTTTGCATATGTCTTTGCGTGGTGTGTGTATATGTGTGTGCATGTGTGTGCGTGTGTGTATGCGTGTGTGGGTGCATGTGTGTATGCGTGTTTACACATGTGCGTGTGTGTGTGCGTGTGCGCATGCATGTGCGTGTCTGCATGTGTGTGTTTGTGGGTGTCTGCGTGGGTGCATTTTTGTGTGTACATGTGTGTGTATGTGTTTTTGTGTGTGTGTGCGCGTCTGCGTTTATGCGTTTGTGTGTGTGTGCGCATACGTGTGTGTGTGCATGTGTGTGTGCACATGTGTGTGTTTGTGGGATTTCTGCGTGGTGCTGTACGTGCGTTTGGTGTGTGTGTGTGCATGCGCGCATGCACATTCGTGCATGTGTGTGCAAGTGCGAGTGTGTGTGTGTGTGCGCGCACGTGTGTGCGTGTGCGTGTGCATGTGTGTGTGCATGTGTGTGCGTGTGCGTGTACATGTGTGTGTGTGCACTTGTGCGTGTGCGTGTGCATCTGTGTGTGTGCATGCACGCATGCGAGTTCGTGCGTGTGTATGCGAGTGTGTGCGTGTACGTGTGCATGCGCGTGTGCATGTGATTGTGCATGCATTCGTGCATCCGCGTTCATGCGTGCGTGTGCGAGTGTGTGCGTGTGCGTGTGCATGTGCATGTGCGTGTGTGTGCATGCACGCATGTGCTTTCGTGTGTGCGCGCGCGCATGTGTGTGTGCATGTGTGTGCTCGTGCGTGCGTGTGTGTGTGTATGCGTGCATGAGTGCATGCATATGTCAGATTGTAAGTGTGTGTGTGCATGTGTTTGTACATGTGCATGTGCATGTGTGTGTGCGTGTTCCTATGCCTGTGCCTGTGTTTGTGCCTTTGCATTTGTTTATGCATGTATGTATGTGTTCGTGCTTGTGTGTGTGCGTGTGTGTGCATGTGTGGTTATGCATGCCTCATTGTAAACAACATGTTGATTTTATCCCTTTCTGTTTGTGTTTGTGTGTGTGTGTGTGTGTTTGTGTGTGTGCGTGTGCATGTGTGCGTGTTTTTGTAAGTGTGTGCACTTGCATGTGATGGTGTTTTTATGCATGCGTGTTTTTGTGGGTGCACGTGCGCGTGCATTTCAATGTGTGTGTGTGTATGCACATGCATGTGCATGTGCATCTTTGTGTGTGTGTATGTATGTGGACGTCTGTGCGCACGAGCGTGCGTTGATGTGTGTGTGTGTGTGAGTGTGTGTTTGTGTGCATGTGCGTGCGTGTGTGTGTGTGTGTGTGTGTGTGTGTGTGTGTGTGTGTGCGTCTTTGTGTGTGTGTGTGTGTGTGTGTGTATGTGGGTGTCTGTGCGCATGAGCGTGCGTTGATGTGTGTGTGTGTGTGTGTGTGTGTGTGTGCGCGTGTGAGAGTGTGTGTGCGTGTGCGCATTCGTGCGAGCATGCGTGAGTGTGTGTGTGTGTGTTTTCCTCATTGTAAACATGTTTATTTTATCCTCGTATGTTTATGTGTGTGTTTGCATGTGCTTGTGGGGATGTATGTGTGTGCACGCTCACATGTGCGTGAGTGTGTGTGTGTGTGCGTACGTGGGTGCATTTGCATGCATATGTGTGTGCACGTGTGTGTGTGTGTCTGCGTGTGTGCATTTTTGTGTGTGTGTGCATGCGTCTGTGTGTGTATGCATACGTGTGCGTGTGAGTGTGTGTGTGTGTATGTGTGTGCGTGCACGTGTGTTTATGTGTGTGTGAGTGAGCGTGTGTTTGCTTGCTTAAACCCATGAGTGTGCTTGTACGTGTGCGTGTGAATGTTCTTATGCGTATGTGTGTGTGGGTGCACGTGTGCATGTGCATGCGCATGCGCGTGCGTGGGTGTGTGTGTGTGTGTGTGTGTGTGTAAGTGTGCTTGTGTACATGTGTGTGTGTGCGTGTGTGCGTGCGTGATTTCGTGTGTGCGTGCGTGATTTCGTGTGTGCGTGCATACGTGTGTGTGTGTATGTCTATGTGTCTGTCTGTGCATGTGTGTGTGTGTGTGTGTGTGTGTGTGTGTGTGTGTGTGTGTGTGTGTGTGTGTGTGTGTGTGTGTGTGTGTGTGTGTGCGTGTGTGTGTTTGCGTGTGTGTGTGAGTGTGCATGTGCGTTTGTGTTTGCATGTGTGCATATATGTGTCGTTATGCATTTGTGCATGGGTGTGCGTGTAGTGTGTGATGTGTGTGTGGGTGTATGTGCGTGCGTGCATGCGAGTGTGTTTGTGTGCGTGCGTGCGTATGTGCGTGCATGTGTGTGTGCACGTGCATGCATGCATGTGTGCGTGTATGCGTGTGTGCATCTGTGTGTGCATTAGCTTGCGTGCATACATGTGTGTGTGCATGCACGTGTGCGTGTGTCCATGTGTGTGTGTGTGTATACGTGCATGCATGAGCATTTTTTTCTGTATAAACATGAGTGTGTGAGATTCTGTAAGCGTGTGCATGCGTTTGCATGCGCATGTGCGTGCGTTTGTGTGCGTGTGTGTGTTAGTATGTGTGTGTATGCGCGTGTGTGCGTGCGTGAGTGTGTCGTGTGTATGCGTGCGTGCTTTTGTGTGTGTGCATGTGTGTAGGTGTGTGCCTGTGCATGTGTTTACGTCTATGTTTGCACATGTGTTTGCGTGGTGTGTGCGTATGTGTGTGCATGTGTGTGTGTATGTGTGTGTGTGTGCACGTGTTTACGCGTGCGCGTGTATGTGTGCATGTGCATGTGCATGTGCGTGTGTGTGTGTGCATGTGTGTCTGCGCGTGTTTACGCGTGCACGTGTGTGTATGCTTGTTCATGTGCGTGTGCGTGTGTTTGTGTGTGTATGAGAGTGTGTGCGCATGCATGTGTGTGTGTTCGGGTGTGTGTCTACATTTTTCTGTGTGTGTGCATACTTGTGTGTGCGTGCATACGTGTGTGTGTATGCATGCATGCATGTGTGTCTGCATGCATGTGTTCTTGTGTGTATGTGTGTCTGTGTGCGTACGTGGGTGCATTTGTGTGCATACGTGTGTGTGTGTATGTGTTTGTGTGTGTGCGCGCGCGTGTGTGTGCATGTCCGTTTGCATGTGCATGTGTCTGCATGCATGTGTTTGTGGATATCCGTGCACATGAGCATGCGTGTGTGTGCGTGTGCGTGTGTGTGCGCGTGTGCGTGTGCGTGTGCGTGTGCGTGTGCGTGTGCGTGTGTTCACGAATCCTTTTAACTTGTTATTCCTTTTCCGTAAGGATTTTAGGTTCAATTACCTCTTTGTCTTCAATGTTATCCTAGTTAACTGGGTTTTTACATTTCCTTTCGCACGATGCTTTGAAAGGTGTCATTTTCAAAGAGACATGATATGTATTATTGTAAGCAAATTCAACTAAAGGAAGATGTTTTTCCCATTTGTAGTTTTACATCAGCAAGCATTTTTGTGCGTGTGCGTGTGCATGTGTGTATGCGTGTACCTGTGCGTGAGCATGTGCGTGAGCATGTGCGTGTGCGTGTGCATGTATGCATGCATGCACGTTCGTGCGTGCGTGTACGAGTGTGTCTCTGTGTGTGTGCCTCATTATAAATAACATGTTTATTTCATCCTTGTATGTTTATGTGTCTGTGTGTGTGCGTGCGTGCGTGTGTGTGGGCGCGCGTGTGTGTGTGGGTGTGTGTGTGCACTCACGCGCATGTGTGTATGTGCACATGTGCGTGTGAGCATGTTAGTGCATGTGCGTGCATGTGTGTGCTCATGTGTGTGTGTGTGTGCGCTTGCGTGTGTGCGTACGTGAGTGCGTGCATGTGTGTATGTGTCAGTGTGTACCACATTTTTATAGCTCCTGTTATTTGTTGGTTCCTTTATGCATAGACATGTTTGTCTGAGACTCTGATATATTTGGACATTATGCTATGTTATTTATCCTAATTGACATTATGGTATTTTGGGCACGTAGCGCTAATTGGACTAGATTCGTATATTGATATATTTCTTATGATGTTGATGACACTAACAGGGTTACATGATAGTGAGATTTATTGGTTAGATATTGATTTCTTATGGTCGATTTGATCAATGATATAGTTTTCTAGATTTAATAATGATAATCTCATCCTAGCATAGTTGTATGTTGTTGTAATTATATCTGTGGGTGATTCATGGTGAACTATATGTATAATTGTATGCATTGCACTATCAATTGTTAGGATATTATAGGTTTGATTAATTTTGTGATGAGTAGATGATGTTTATTATATTGGACAGATGTTGTTAATGTGTGCAATGAGTGTGCAGGTGACAGGTTATAGGAGAGCATGGGTTTCAGGGCGGCTATGCAATTGTGCACAAGCGGCCCATGGGCTAAGTCCTAACCATGCTAAATGTTTGAGGCCTTAGAGTATATGTATTAATTGGGCACCATGAGTGAACCCTCAATTTGTAATGTATTTATGTCTTATAAAATTAATTATGTTTAGGGTGTGTTTCATTTAAGTAAACTAATTTAGGGGTTTAATAATCTCATTTTAATTTAGGTGATGGTTTTGGGTGTGTGTGTGTGTGTGTTGGTAGAAGGGATCGGGGACACATGTGAACCTTGGGTGGACCCCACACCCTCTACCCTTGTGCCCAAGTATGTCAAACCCGAAATTGAGCTATTTTGGGCATTTTTAGTGACCCCTTTTTAGTTTGGGAGTTCACTTAGCATGAAAATGGGCCCTTGGACCCTACCTAATAGGTAGGGGGGCTTATTTTCAAGGTTTGGAGGGAGTTCCCCTCCCATTTTGTTTTCTTTTGGTCACATCCTTGTAAGGTGGTTGGTTTGTGTGTATTTGTTAAAAGTTGCTCCACCTTATTTTATTTTCATTTTTAGTATTTTGGGTGATAAGGGCTAAAAGGTGAGTTTACTTGTACTTATGTGGTTTTAGGAATCTTTGACTTGAGGAAGGAGGGGGAGTGACACTTGTCATTTGCTTATTGGTGAGGAAACTTTCAGATTCCTCTTGATATTCTTCCTCATGGTGAAGGAAGGGGACTTTTTTTCCTCATTTTTTTGGGACTTCGAGAATTTTTAGAGAGAGCTTGAGGATTGCTTGGACAAAGGGGAAAAGCTTAGAGTCTTGGAAAGCATTGTAGAGGTAGGATTCTTAATATTTTTCTTTCCTTGTTGTTGCTTATATTGTTAGTTATGCAATGGTCAATAAAATTATGTGTGTGAAATAATGTGTTGTAAAGTTGTATGAAGAATGTAGTTTTGTTTGTTTTGTTGTTTGTTTTGTTTTACTCTCCACCATCATATGGCTTGATGCATTTTAGAGAATGTAGGGGAAGAGAGAGGGATTTCCCCTCTCAAACCTCATGGTTTGTTGGTCAAGCCATGAAGGTTCCTTCTCATCCCCTCATATGGTTTGAGATGGGAGAAAGGTTCATATGGCTTGAACCTTTCCCCATTCTTGGGAGGAAACCCATTGGGTTTGAAAATCCTCCCAAGAAGGATTTCATTGACATAAATGAGAAATAAGGAGGATGAATGTTGGGAGAAACAAGGAGGTTATCAAATATGTATTGGTGTATCATATGGTTGGACACTCTTGTTTTGGGCATCCTATTTCTTCTCTTCCCCCTTTTTGTGAAGGTGATCTTGCTTCTCTTCATAGTGTTGTCTCATCATGTGTATCATGTGTAAGTGTTTAAATGTTTTCTATGTATTCTTGTTGTATTTATCCCCTTTAGACTTGTGCACATTCTGGAAGTTTGTTCCTCTCTCCCATGGGCTTGGGGATTGGCTAGCATGACTTCTAACCATGGAAAGGCATGTGATGATACCTATTGGTTGGGTGGAAAACAAGCTTTGTCTCTTGATTTAGCATTCTTCGAAGAACACTCAAAGTTGGAGATAGTTGGAGTCTCCTTGTCATCTTGGTCCTCTTGGTCATCTTCATTCTTTTGAGGACATTACTTTCATTATATCTTTACAAATGTGGCTTTGTGAAGCTTTCATCTTCTTATAAAACACCTATTTTGTATTTGATGCTACTTGTAAACTTAAGTCATTTGCTAAAGAAGTTTTCCCTTCATTATTGCAAGAATCTTGTAAAAAAAAAAAGGAAAGATTACAATATTGAAATCATGAGCTCTTTTATTTTACATGTCTTCATTGGAAGGTCTTGTTTGTTTATAAATATGCAAAATATAGTTATGCATTATATATTAAATCTGAAATATTTAGTTATGCTTACTTCTAAAAGTTAAAAAAAATAAAAATGGCCTCACAGTAAGTGTGTGTGTGTGTGTGCATGTGTTTGTACGTGTGCGTATGTGTGTGCATGTCCATGTGTGTGTGCGTGTGTGCATGCGCATAGGTGTGCGTGTGCATGTGCATTTTTGTGTGTGTGTGCATGCATGCATTCGTGCTTATGTGTGTGTGTGTGTGCGTGTGTGTTTGTGCGTGCCTCATTGTAAAAAAAATGTTTATTTTATCCCTTTCTGTTTATGTGTGTGTGTGTGTGTGTGTGCGTGTGTGTGTGTGTGTGTTGGTGCGCGTGCGGGTGCATGTCAGCGTGTGTGTGTGTGTATGAGCGTGCGCATACGTGTGAGTGTGTGTGTGTGTGCATGTGTACGGATGCGTTTGCGGGCAAGTGCGTGTGAGTGTATGCCTCTATGTGTGTGTGTGTGGGTGTGTGTGTGAGTGCGTGCGAGTGTATGCGTATGTGTGAGTGTATGCGTATATGCGTGTGTATGTGTATGTGGGGGTGTGTGAGCGTAAGAATGCTTGTGTCTATGTGTGTGCGTGTGTGTGGTCATGTGTGTGCATGCGCGCGCGCGTGTGTAAGCATAAGCGTTTGTATGTGTGCATTAGTGTGCATGCGTGAGTGTCATTGCATGTGTCTGTGCGTCTATTTGTGTATGCGTGTGTGTGTGTGTGTGTCTGTTTTGCTTGTGTGTTTGCATGTGTGTGCGTGTGTATGTGTGTGCATGCGCATGTGTGTGCATGTCAGAGTGTGTGTGTGTGTGTGTGTGCATGCGTATGCGTGCATGTGAGTATGAGTATG
Organism: Taxus chinensis; assembly: GCA_019776745.2. Classification (NCBI taxonomy): domain Eukaryota; kingdom Viridiplantae; phylum Streptophyta; class Pinopsida; order Cupressales; family Taxaceae; genus Taxus; species Taxus chinensis. The sequence continues at coordinate 307,361,281 of CM034152.1, forward strand.
TGTGTGTGCATGCGTATGTGTGCATGTGAGTATGAGTGTGTGTGTGTGTGTGTGTGTGTGTTTGATCATGTTGGCGTGAGCATGTGCATGCGTGTGTGCATGTGCACATGCACGAGTGTGTCTGAGTGTGAGTGTGAGTATGCGTGTACATGTGCGTGTGCGTATGAGTGTACGTGTGCATGTGCGTGTGAATTTTCATGTGTGTGTGCAAGTTTGTGTGTGTGTGTTCATGTGCATGTGTGTATATGCGTGTGTGGGTGTGCGTGTTGCAAAAGTGTGCATGGATGTGTGTGTGTGAGAGAGAGAGAGTGTGTGTATGTTTGTGCGTGTGTGCATCTATGCGTGTATGTTTACACATGTGTGCACGTGTGTGTGTGTGTGTGTATTTACATGCGTGTGTGTGTGAGTGTGTAAGTGTGTACCTGTGCGTGTGAGCATGAGTGTATGTGTGTGTGTGAATATGTGTGTGTGAGTGTGTGCATGCATGTACATGCGTGTGTGTGTGCATGTGCATGTGTGTGTGAGCGTGAGCATATGTGTATGTGTGTGTGTGCGTGCGTGCATGTACATGCATGTGCATGTGTGTGTGCATGTGCGTGTGCGTGTGAGCGTGAGCATATGTGTATGTGTGTGCTGTGCGTGCATGTACGTGTGCGTGTGTATGTGTTTGTGTGGCTGTTCGTGTGCACAAGCGTGTATTGCATGTGCATGTTCGTGTTCGTGTGCATGTTCGTGTTCGTGTGCGTGTGTGTGTGTGTATGTGTGCACGTGTGCGCGTTTGTGTCTGCGTGCGTGAGTGTGTGTGTGTGCCTCATTGTAAACAACATGTTTATTTTATCCCCATATGTTTATGTGTGTGTGTGCGAGTGTGTGTGTGTTTGTGCGCTCGCGTGTATGTGAGTGTGTGTTTGTGTGTGCATGTGCATGCATGCATGTGCGGGTGAGCGTGTGTGTGTGCGTGTGTGCATGTGTGTGCTCATGTGTGTGTGCATTTGTGCGTGAATTCATGTGTGCTTGTGTTAGTGTGTGGGTGTGTGCATGTACTTGTACATGTGCGTGTGCGTGTGCGTGCATGCATGCGTTCATGTGTGTGTGCATGTGCGTGCACATGTTCATGAGTGTATTTTTTTGTGTCTATGTGCATGCCTCATTGTAAACAACATGCTTATTTTATCCCCTTTTGTTTATGTGTGCGTGTGCGTGTGCGTGTGTGTGCACACGTGCATGTGCGTGCACGCTTGTGTGCACGTATGTGTGAGGGTGTTTTTATGCGCGTGTGTGTGTGGGTGCATGTGCGCATGCATGTCAGTTTGTGTGTGTGTGTGTGTGTGCGCATGCATGTGCACGTACGAGTGTGTGAGAGAGAGAGAGAGAGTGTGTGTGTGTGCATGTGTACGCATGTGTGTGCATGTGCGGCCACATGCGTGCGAGTGTATGCATGTTTGAGTGTGTGTGTGGGTGCGTGTGAGCACGAGTGTGCATGGGTATATGTGTGTGTGTGTGTGTGTGTGTGTGTGTGTGTGTGTGTGTGTGTGTGTGTGTGTGTGTGTGCATGTGTGTGCGTGTGCATGAGTGCATGTGTGTGTGTATGCGTGTGCTTGTGCATGTGTGCATGTGTGTGTGTGGGTGTGCGTGTGTATGTGTATGTGTGTGCGTGTGCATGTGCGTGTCCATGTGTGTTAGCGTTTGTGTTTATATGTGTGTGTGTTTGTGTTTGTGTGTGTGTGTGTGTAATTGTGTGTGCGTGCATAATTATGCATGTGAATGTGCATGTGTGTGAGCATGTGCGTGTGCGTGAGTGTGTGCATGTGCGTGTGTGTAGTGTCCACTTCCCTTTGACACTGTTTAGATACTGACCTCGATATTGTTGATCTCATTTTGGACATTATTATGTTTTGATTTATTATGATGTGTAGATGTTAGATCATGGATTATTATGGACCTTGATTTAGTTAGCATGCATGATGATTATTAGAGACATTATTATATGTGGTGGATGATATACTGTTTGACATGGACATATTATAGATGTTGATTTTGACTTATGTTATTGGATATTTTGAGTAGATCTGGTATGGTGGATTTTGATGATGATATAGCTGATTTATTCAAATAATAATGTTGAAATTATTGATATTGTTGTGATCTGTGTATTTTGATGATTTTGGGATATTGTTTATATCATTTTGGATGTTCTGATATGGCCACGAGGCTGAAGGAGGTATTGTTATTTTGCAGGTTAAAATATCACAACAATGTCGGGGGACTGGAGATTAACCATATTAGAATTTCGGGTGAAATCAACAAAGTCACCATGGCAACTGTCTTATGAGTTTGTGTGTTGTGTTATGTTAGGAATTCCCATGGGGGGATTTTCATTATTGTGACCATGGGATATATTTGTTTTATTTATGTGTTCCTTTTAAATTATATTGTATGTATTTTATTTAGTAATGTGTTCCTTCTTGTAATTTAATTTAAATGTGAGAGTCATATAGCTAAACTTTATTTAAATTTAATTAGGACATGGAGTGTAAATAATAAAGTTGTTGTCTTAGATATTAATGCATATTGTAAGAATGTGTAAGAGGATGTAAGAGATGTGTAAGTGATGTGTAAGTTGTTTAAGTCAAATTTTGGAGTGTAGAACACTCCATCCTCAAAGGAATTCGAAATTGTCCTTGAGGGCTGCATTTTTAGGCTTGTGGGACAAGCTAAACTTGTCCCACACCTCTTAAAACCATCCACCAACCATACCTATGGTTTGGGAGTCAAAATTAGCCCTTTTAATTGTATTTTGAAATGACTATGTGTAAGTTTTTATTGCACTTTCCTTACAAGCTTTTAATTCATCTTTATTAAAGTATGGGTTAATTTTGAGTGTGTAAGTGGATTGTTATCTTCATTTATTGTGATTAGTCGTGAGGTTGAATTTTTCTTTTTGGGGTTGAGAAAGAATGATGTGGCATCCCACTTGGAATCCACATCATCCTCTCCTCTCCCTCTCCTTTAAAAATTTGAGTTCTTCCCTTGTTTATGGTTGTTGAAACTTTGTTCTTCCTCTTTGAGTCAAATTTTTATTGCTGTTTGGAGTCTTAATTTTGGAGGGAGTTTGGAAATTCATTTGCATGCTTGGTCTTGTTGGTTTTGGACTACACTTTGACATTGTGGAAAGCTTGTGAGCTTAGAACAAACTTCAGTATGGTGAGGTAGGATCTGGAGCTATATTTTTATGGTCTTTCCTTCTCTTGCATGCATGCTTAAATGGTGTTTGTGTTTGCATTCTTGGCTGGTTTGGTAGAATGTTTAGGGCATGGTGTAGGAGAAGGCTGTGGGGATTTCATATGGGGGGCATAAGGGATTGTCAATGGCACAATTTTTTTTGTGGAGGGATTTTTGGTTTGGGATCCACCTTGGAAAATAAACTGATTGCATTTCTTACTATGGGGGGCATAAGGGATAAATTTAAGGAGGGGCATAAGGAGGGGTTGGGAGATATAAGGTTTATGGGGTTGATATGATTATTAGCGGTATGCATTTGGTGGATGTCCAATTCCAAATTGGGAGGCATAAGGAGTTCTCCATAGTTCTTGCTCTTGTTGGATTGTTTGGACCAAGCCTATATATTGTGTGTATGTTTGCAAATGCAATTGGGAACTGTTGTCTTGTTGGACTGTGCATTTTTGTTGATTGTATACAATGTGAATGTTGCTTGTATATGATAGAAGCCTTGTTTCCATGTGTTGATATTCATGTTCCATTTAAATATGGTTGGGGCTCGGGGGCCAATAGGGAAGGATGGCTTCTCCTTTCTCATTGGATGTCTAGGTTGGGTGGAGAGCATTGTCTTTCCCCCTTCTTTGTTGTGATCAAAGTTGCAAAGAAGAAGAAACAAGCATGCTGCTATTTGGAGAAGAAATTACAGTTTGACAGTCCCTTCCTTTGAACAAAATTATTGTAACCTTCCCACTTTGAAGTGGATGATTGTATTATTGTTTGTAATGAGAAGGCACCTTGTAATACAAAGGAAAAGATAGAGATTCATTTGTGAAATGCAAAGAGTTATTATTTCATACTCTGTCTTGTTAATAATGTGAAAGTATGAGATATGTTTTGTATTTTGTTAATTAAAAGTCAAGGAAAGGATGAAGTTATAATGTTGTTGTGTGAAATCAATAAAAGAAATACATTCTTGTAGTGCATGTTTAAACAACCACTTGAGACCAAAGAAATGACCTAGGGTTAGCTAGAAAATTATGGAATTATTTTTTTGTTTAGAAGTGTCTACAACTAAGTTGTAAGACATCAGTTTTCATTAATAAGTTCAGAAACAAAACCTGCTTACCAAACCACAAGTTTCCTTTATTAACTTATAACACGTTTACAAGGTTTAAATTTTAGGGGGTTATATATTTTGGTTAGGTTCAAGGAATAATCTTACCCCCATGCCTGCTCTCTAACAGGCCCAAAACTTCAACTAGATTTTTCTTATACTTAATGTTTCCAAAATTTCCCTAAACCATTTCCAATGGATAGGAAATTTTCTCACCTTTCTTGTGATATAAAGAAGTCCCTCTAACTCCTTATAAATCTCAAGTTATGGCTTGGCGGAGTTTTGGGGAGAAATTTTCCCTTGATCAAGTCGGCGGAGCGGGGAGGAAAATTGAGAATTTTTTCCTCCTTGAGCGCAAAAGTGTAAAACTCCTCCGCGCGCCTGTAGGTCCAATAGGGAGGACACGTGTCACCTCTCAATTGGCATAGGGAAAAGCGGAGCAACGGAGCATTTTAGGATTTGGAGTTTTTAAGACAAAAACCCAAAGGCGGAAATGGACGCGCGTTTCCGCCAAGGAGAAACCCATGCCACGTGTCAACACATGATTGGACGGGGGCCGATGGGTTGTGGGGAAAAATTAGAAATTTTTCCCAAGATTTTTTTTAAAAAGCAAAGGGGTTAAAAAACCCGCGCCTCCACCGTAGCCACAAGGGGACACGTGGCGCCCTCTGATTGGCTGCGGGCCGGCAAAGGGAAAATTAAATTTTTTTCCAAAGGAGTTTAAGCGATTAAGTTTTGAATTTTATCCACGTGCCCACCAAGCCACGTGTCAGCACGTAATTGGCTACGGGGCCACGGGGAAAAATAGGAAAATTTTCCCAATGTCAAAATTTAAAAAAAGTTAAGTTTTCAAAATATCCGCCCTTCCAAAGTGCCACGTGGCATCATATGATTGGTTACGATGGCGGCATGGCCGCAAAATTTTTGAGCAAATTTTTTCAAAGGTTAAAATTGTGATTTTTATATAGTTATATTAATTTTTGGATGGCCATTTTGAAGTAAAACTTCAAATGTCCATAACTTTTGATATAAAATCAGTTTTGGGAAAACAAGGACTTTTCAGAAATATCTCAAAGTCCTTTTTGCATAGCAATCATCAATTTTAGATTTTGATGAAGTTTCGAAGGTCAATTTTAAGGAATCAATCTGTAGGGTTTAAAATTTAAAATTGGCAATTTTTCAACTTTTGAGATTTTGATCAAATTTTGATTTTCTCCTTCTCAACATGTCAATTGAACATGGAGGATTGATCTGGGGTAAGTTTAAGAGTATTTTTAAGGTGCAATTTGTTAATTGAAGTGCAATTCATATTTTAACAACTTTTGACAGGAAATTGGTCAAGCAAGTTCTAAAATGTCTTTCTTAAATGTTGAGTTTGAATTGAGTTCATTAGAGCTTATTACATCTAAATTGCATTGTTTCACTTCTTATTTTAAGTTACGATTTCAAACTGTACATTTATTAGCTAATTTTTAAAAGCCAAATTTGGGATGAAATAGAGGTCATTTACTAATCAATTTATTAATCAATTTGCAACTCCCAATTGTGGGAAAACATTCTCAATCTGTCTTAAGACATTCCTGTTGTTGTAAATCAGTAGCACCCCTGGATGCAAATCAAGGTTCTAAATGATGTTTAGAGCATCCAGTGTGATTGCACAACATGGAAACCTCTCTCTAAGTGTGGGACTTGTGAAAATGAGAGAGGAATCCCCAGAATAGAGGCTGGTTCCTCAACCTCCTCTGATTTAGATCTATATTTTACACAACTACAGAGGTTCTAATCCTAAGTTTATCTTAATTTACAAGGAGACAGGGATAAGAAATGCAAAAATTAAAACTAAAATGATAAGGGTGATACACCAAAGGAGTGGTGAGCACTTCTTTCTCATGAAAATTGACAAAAATCAGAAATTGCAACATAAAACATCATGCACAGGTTGATAAGCTATAAACAAGGGTTTGAAATGAAGCAAACAACACATACAAAGGACTGAAAGCATTCACAGAGTCTGCATTGTGATTTTCAACATCAAAATCCTTGTATTCTAACACCAAAGAGGTAGAAAAACCTGTTACAATCCCTAGAAGGTCTGATACTTTCCAAAATCACTTGTTGAAAGTGAAAACAAAAGCTTGCTGTGTAAAAAAAGTGTTCCCCGTTTGAAAAATGAGTCAAATCCAGCTTTTACAGTGCATGGGTCGAGCCCAGGAGAGAGAAAATGTGAAAAAAAGTGGGAGCCATTCCCCATTGACCAAAATGCATTTAAAACAGCATGGAGGTCCTTACAAACCCATGCCTTGACATTTTTGACCATGTTGGAGAAGAATGTGACCCATTTTGCATTAAAATTGGTTGTTGAAACGTCAGTTCTATCCATGGGCGCATACTAGAAGCATTTTTTGATTTTATTCCTCCAAACTAAACCAAAATTCAAAATTGACAATGGAATCTTGTAGAGCATTTCACCAGCTTTCCATTGATATAAAGAACGTGAAAATCCAAGCTTTGGATCGAAAGTTATGGCGATTTGAAGTTTTAGGGAAAAAACAGGCCAAAATCAGATCGCTTTGATATTTTTGACCTGGACACGTGACGAGTTCTGATTGGCTGCGGACCTTGTAAGGGAAAATTTCCCACAAAAACTCCACCGAGCCATAACTTGAAAAATACGTGGAGTTAGGAGGAAATCTTTACCTTTCTAGAAAGTTGAGAAAGAGCTCTATCCAATGGTGTCATTTCCAGAAGGTTTTGAGTGCCTAAAAAGTAAAAATTTATGACTGAGGCACAATAGAAGGAAAGAATGAAAGGGAGTTAGCCACAAAATGAGTAGGGGGCACATTTAGATAACAATTTTGGCGACTCAGAGGAGTCATCTGCCTACTGGATGAATGATCAGTAGCCTGAAGCAATCCATTGGGCATGGAGTCATGAGTAGTAGCCTGAAAACTGATCTGAACTTTGAAAACTTCCCTCTGAATCACTTGAATCCCACTGGACATGGAGTTGTTCCCACCAAAATGCCATCAAAACGAACTGTGCAAGAGCGAAACCAGTAGCACCAAAACTATGTACAAACTGAAAATCATACATGCTCCAAATGGAACATGTAGAGTGTGCACAAGCACTTCTTCTACTAAAATAAAACCTACCTATTCTACTCTAACTGGAAGCAAAGGTGAGCTAAATGAACCCTGCAACTGGTTGTGCAAAATAGCTTCCTTTCTTCAAAATTGGCAGCCATGCAAATGATTTGGAGCTGAGTATGGCTGATTGGATGAGTGGAAAATCAACAAGAAGCTGGTCTTCTACCCAAATTAGCAAGGTGTCAACTAAAAACAAATCCAATACCTCTTTTAGTTGCTCTGCATTTGGATTGGAGAGGTATGACAACTGATCCTTGGAACTTTGCAGCTCATCCTCATGCTTAGAAGCAAGCATGACTGGTTGTGGCTTCTCCTTTGGCTCCAATGAAGCCAAATACCTGATTGGGCAAGGTCTGATCCATTGAGTATGCCCATAATTCTGATTTTCAACTCCAAGAATGGAGTTCTCTTGTAGACCTTGAATGGATGGTGTGGAAGCAATGGTAGAACCCTTCGACCCTTTCTCTTCCTTCAATGAAAGACATGAAAGATTAAAATCTTCCAATCTTGGTTCCAAAGAGCTTCTATAAGATGTAGGCTGCTGTAAATGAATACTCTCCTCCATGACAGTAGGCTCTTGTGTTTGGAAGATGGATGATGAAAGAGAGAACGGTGGAAACTCAACTGGTTCTTCTTCATCAAAACAATCCTCCAAATCAGACAGGTAAATTACCTCATTGCTGTCCTGCTACAAATGTTCAACCTCTCCCCTGGCGTTCTCTTGATCTGCAACTTGATCACCATGGTTTCTTTCATCCTCCAGCATTGAGTTTGAGGGATCAAACTCTTCTTCAGTACTAGAACTTGAGAGAGATGAAGTAGAGAGAAGAACTGAAAGTTCTTCTATAACCTGTTTTATGCTCAAAGTCTTTGGATCTGCACTATTCTCCGCCACAGCTGGAATGTGCTCCTCTTATTTTGGATTTGGAGCAGCTTCTCCTTCCTCTTGTTGTCCCTCATGACTGATTTTTACAATTTGAATTGGATCAACATTTCCTTCAAATAGGGTGCCAACATGGACACTATATTCTAAACAAATTGATTGCTGATCTGCAACTCCTTTTTGCTCTTCTTCTGCTGCAACAAAATCAGTCCTAACCACCATTTGTTCTATAACTCCAACATCTTTTGAAGGTTTCATCAGCAAAGGGATCTTCTTCATCCCAAATTTAAGAGCCCAACTCTTCAAAATTTGAATTTCTCCATCCTTGTTTGGCTTCTCTTTTTACTGTCCTTCATGGTTGATTTTTACAATTTTTTGCGGTGGTGGAGGAGGTAAAACCTCTTGTTTCTTTGGAGGAGAGGGTGTTTCATTTAGCTCTTATGGAGGGGATGACTGTTTGGAAGGGAAAAGGACAGAATAATTGAGATGAGGTGGAAGACTAGGGGGTGGAGAAATGGATTCAACACTTGGGACAGCAGATGGAGAGTTTAAAACTTGACAATGCTGAGATAAAATAGATTGGGAAAGAGGAAAAGAAAAGGCATGAGATGGTGTGCTTACCTGTTGACAAGGTTGCTGAATACTCCTCTCATACACCTCTATTCTTCAATCCACTTTGCAAGCAATGGCAGCGTTGCAATCATGAAGTCAAGCTTCTCTTGAGGGCTGTAATGCCTTGGGAAAGGTCCCACCCATGGACAGGGTGCTCCACAACTGATTCCAAATGCTTTCATTTGTGCTTGAGCCCTAGATTGCACCATTTTTACCTCCATCTTTTGGATTTTCTCCAGCAAACCAGCATTTTGCATCTGATTGTCTTCATTGTATGCACACTCTTGCTCTTGGAAAGCTCCATAGCCAAACTGATTTTGACATTGCTGCTCATATGGGTATGTATGCTGATTTTGAATTTGTTCAAAATGCTGATTTGGAGGATTTAAAAAACATGTTGGAGGTGGGAAACATTGCTGTTGTTGTAAATGTGAGTTCCATGATGGAAATGAAGTCATGATTGCACAACTTCATGGAATGGAAAAGAATGAAAGAGATGGAAAGAATAATGGATGGAAATGGATGAAAAACAGGTCTGCAACTTCAAAAATGGGTTGCTGATTAGATAGAGTCGCTAGATGTGTTTGCAAATGCCTCCAAAGGCTGAAATCTTCACAGGAACACACCAACCTGCAAAAGATGAAGTGGAACACCTCTAAGGTCCCACCGGGCGTGCCAAAACTATTGTTGCAAATCAGCAGCACCCCTAGATGCAAATCAAGGTTCTTAATGATGTTTAGAGCATCTAGTGTGATTGCACAACATGGAAACCTCTCTCCAAGTGTGGGACTTGTGAAAATGAGAGAGGAATCTCCAGAATAGAGGTTGGTTCCTCAAACTCCTCTGATTTAGATCTATATTTTACACAACTACAGAGGTTCTAATCCTAATTTTATCTTAATTTGCAAGGAGACAGGGATAAGAAATGCAAAAATTAAAACTAAACTGATAAGGGTGATACACCAAAGGAGTGGTGAGCACTTCTTGCTCATGCAAATTGACACAAATCAGAAATTACAACATAAAACATCATGCACAGGTTGATAAGCTGTAAACAAGGGTTTGAAATGAAGCAAACAACACATACAAAGGACTGAAAGCATTCACAGAGCCTACATTGTGATTTTCAACATCAAAATCCTTGTATTCCAACACCAAAGAGGTAGAAAAACCTGTTACAATCCCTGCAAGGTCTGATACTTTCCAAAATCACTTGTTGAAAGTGAAAATAGAAGCATGTTGTTCAAAAAAAGTGTTTCCCCTTTGAAAAATGAGCCAAATCTGGCTTTTACAGTGCATGGGTCGAGCCCAGGAGAGAGAAAACGTGAAAAAATGTGGGAGCCAATCGCCATTGACCAAAATGCATTAAAAACAGAATGGAGGTCCTTACAAACCCATGCCCTAACATTTTTGACCATGCTGGAGAAGAATGCGACCCACTTTGCATTAAAATTGGTTGTTGAAATGTCAGTTCTGTCCATGGGCGCATACTAGAAGTATTTTTTGATTTTCTCCCTCAAAACTAAACCAAAATTCAAAATTGACCATGGAATCTTATTGAACATTTCACCAGCTTTCCATTGATATAAAGAACGCAAAAATCCGAGCTCTGAATCGAAAGTTATGGTGATTTGAAGTTTTAGGGCAAAAACAGGCCAAAATCGGATCGCTTTGATATTTTTGACTTGGACACGTGGCGAGTTCTGATTGGCTGCGGACCTTGCAAGGGAAAATTTCCCACAAAAACTCTGCCGAGACATAACTTGAAAAATACGTGGAGTTAGGAGGAAATCTTTACCTTTCTAGAAAGCTGAGAAAGAGCTCTATCCAATGGTGTCATTTCCAGAAGGTTTTGAGTGCCTAAAAAGTAAAAAATTATGACTGAGGCACAATAGAAGGAAAGAATGAAAGGGAGTTAGCCACAAAATGAGTAGGGGGCACATTTGGATAACAATTCCATTCTTGTCTAAAACAATTAATTGATTTATCTTATCATTTCAAGAGCACAAACAATTGATATTTCAAATTTTAAATAAATTTAAAGAACAGAATGTTGTCTTTTCCTTCCATACACATTTTCTTTTCACACAGAGATATCATTTCAAAACAATAACTCCAATTTAATACAACTTTACAATTTGAGAAAGGAATGTATTTCTTCTATTGATTTCCAACAATACTTAACAAATTATTTCTTCCTTTGAATTTCAATATTTAATTTACAATTGTATGACATTCTTTTCTAATGTAAGGAATAGAATAATTCATCTTTACATTTCTCAATTCAATTTCAAACTTCCATTTATAAGACAATAACTTCACATTACAAAATTACACAACTCATCCACTCGAAGTGGGAAGAGATTACAAAGAAATTTCTCAAAGAAATAGGACTGTCAAAACTGTTTTCTTCTTTCTCCAAATAGCAGCATGCTAATTTCTTCTTCTTTCAACTTTGATCACAACAAGGAAGGGGGAAAGGTAATGCTCTCCACCTAACTAAGACATCAAATGAGAAGGGAGAAGCCATCCTTCCTTATTGGCCCTCGAGCCCCAACCATATTGAAATAAAGTATGAACATCAACCCATGGCAATAAGGCTTGTTCCATAACAAAAAAGCATTCATCACAATGAATACAAACAATAAAATGCACAGTTCAAAACAAGACAGCAGTTCCCAACTGCATTTGAAACATTTTATACAATACATGTTATCCAAAATGTGCCCCCTGCTCATTTTGTGGCTAACTCCTCCCATTCTTACCTCTCTTGTGCCTTAGTCACAAAATTTTGCTTTCAGGCACTCAAAACCTTCTAGGAGTGGCACCATTGGATAGATCTTTTTCTCAGCTTTCCAGAAAGGTAAAGTTTTCCTCCTAACTCCATGTATTTTTGAAGTTATGGCTCGGCGGAGTTTTTTGGAAAAATTTTCCCCTGAAAGGCCTGTGGCCAATGAGATGCCGCCACGTGGCACCTAGAGTGGCGGAGTGTGGGGAAATTTTGGAAAATTTTCCAAATGACCAAAAAGGTGCAAAAATTCAAATTTTCCCACCGACCCGATTTGGTCATGTTTTGACCTAAAACTTCAAATCGCCATATCTTTCGATCCAGAGCTCAGTTTTTCACGTTCTTTATATCAATGAAAAGCTGGTGAAATTATCTACAAGATTATAGGGTCAATTTTGAATTTTAGTAGATTTTGGAGAGATAAAATCAAAAAATGCTTCTGGCACGTGGTCATGAATAGAAATGACATTTCAACCACTGATTTTAATGAAGAATGACTCACATTCTCTCCCAGCATGGTTTAAAATGTCAAGGAATGGGTCTGTCAGGTCACCCATGTTGTTTTGATGGATATTTGGTCAATGGTTGAACCCCTTCCATGTTTTCTCACGTTTCTCTCTCCTGGGCTCGTCCCTTGCACTGTAAAAGCCAGATTTGGCTCATTTTTCAAAGGGTTGAACATTTTTTGTGTATGGAAAGCTCCATTTTTCACCTTGGAAGTGATTTAGTGGAATAGCATACCTTTTCTAGAAACTACAACTATATTTTTTCCTTTCAGGTGTTTGAATGCAAGTGATTTTGATGTTAAAATAACAATACAAGCCCTATGATTAGTTTTTATCCTCTGCTGGTGTTGTTTGCCTAATTTCTAACACTTCATTACAGCTATTAGTTTGTGCATGTTATTTTTGTTGCATTTTATGAACTGTGTCAATTTGCAGAAGTAAAAAATTCTCACCACTCCTTTGGTGCATCACCTATTAGCATTAGTTTTTTTTTTTGCATTCTCTATCTCTGTCTCCTTGGAATTTAGAGTAGATTTAAGAGTTTAAACCTCTACAATTATGTAAGTGAAATAGCTGATCAAAGGAGTTGATGAACCAGCCTCTAAACTGGAGATTCCTTTCTCATTTTTCAAGTCTCACACTTGGGGAAAGGATTCAATGTTGTGCAATCACACTGGATGCTAGTATGATCAACATCCAGGGGGTGCTGCTGATTTGCAACAATAATTTTGGCACGCCTGGTGGGACCTTAGAGGTCTTCCAATTTATCTTTGACAGGTTGGTGTGTTCCTGTAAAATATTTAGCCTTTTGGAGGCACTTTCAAAAGCACATCTGGCGACTCCATCTGGTAAACAACTCATTCTCTAAGTTGCAGACCTGTTTTCCATTCATTTCCATCCATTCTTCTTTCCATCATTTCCATTATTTTCCATTCCATGAAGTTGTGCAATCATGACTTCATTTCCATCATGGAATTCACATTTACAACAACAGTATATCACACCTCCAACATGTTTTACAAATCCTCCAAATCAGCATTTTGATCAAATTCAAAATCAACATGTCTACCCATATGAGCAGTAGTGCCAAAGTCAGTTTGGATATGAAGCATGTCAAGCACAAGGGTATGCTGGTTATGAGGGTAGTCAAGAAGAAAATACAAATCTTCTGGAACAAATCCAAAAGATGGAGGTAAACATGGTGTAATCTAGGGCTCAAGCACAAATGAAAGCATTTAGAATCAGTTGTAGAGCACCTTGTCCATGGGTGGTACCTTTTCCAAGGCATTACACCCCTCAAGAGAAGCTAGACTTCATGATTACAACACTACCATTGCTTACAAAGTGGACTGAAGGAATAAAGGTGTATGAGAGGAGTATTTGACAACCTTGTCAATAGGTAAGCACACCATCTCATGCCTTTTATCTCCCTCTTTCCCAATCTGTTTTATCTCAGTAGTGTCAAGTTTTAAACTCTCCATCTGTTATCCCAACTGTTGAATTCATTTCTCCATTCCCTAGTCTTCCACCCCACCTCAATTCTTTTGTCATTTTCCCTTCCAAACAGCCATTCCCTCCAAAGAAACAAGAGTTCCTACCTCCTCCACCACCAAAAAAAATTGCAAAATCAATTAAGTTACAATCCACTTCTCCTCTTGCATTCCCAAATCCATGTTGGGAGGATAAAAATAAGAATGCCAATCAAGGAAAACAGCAGCAGAAAGAAGAGCCAAACAAGGATGAAGAAATTCAAAGTCTGAAGAGTTGGGCTCTTAAATTCGGGATCACAAAAATCCCCTTGATGGTGAAACCAATAGAGGATGTTGAAGTTGGAGAACAAGTGGAAAACAAGGCTGATTTTATAACAGCAGTGAAGCGAGAAAAACAACATTTGTTGGTGATGAGTTGGGTGTCCATGTTGGCACTTTACCCAAAGAAAATGCTGATCCAGTTTGCACTGCAAAATCAGCCATCGAGAAGGAAGGAAAACCATCTCAAAACCCCATCTTTGAGGAGCAAATGGATGAGGTCAAGTCAGTTTTTTCAACAGTAGAAGAAGGAAGCATTATTGATACGTTTTTGCTTTCATTTGAAGGGGCTGATTTGATTGATGAAGCCATTATGGAGGTGAACAAAACAGGTCCAAATTGTGAGCAAAAGGCACAAAAATTTCATGCTTCTCTCCCACTTCATCTCTCCAACAATCTGATTTTTGGGATGAGTTTGGATTGACAAGTTTCATGTTTGAAAATGAAGTTATATAGGGTGAAGAAAATGCATATTTGGAGGCCACCATACAAGAGGGAGAGACTTTGCTGCAGCAAGACATTCAAGAGTTTGATTTTCCATCAGACTTAGAAGAATGTTTGGATGAAGAGCTAGCTGAAATTACCATGTTTCCTTCTTCACCATTCGTTCTCCAACAACAAGAACTTGCTGCCATGGACAAAAGAGTTCAAGGACAACACCGCCTACAGTTTGCAACATGCCTCTTGAATCAAAGCTGGAAGAATTTGATCTTCCAAAAGCTACAATGGAGGAGCTCCAAAGCCAACAATGTATTGCAGTAGGTAACAACAATGCAAAAGCAACTTCATTGGATGTTGCAATCAATAACAAGGAGTTGCACACTATAGAAGAGTTTCATGTTGCCATGAAGGAAGAGAAAGGGCAGAAAAGTCCTACCATTGCTTCCACATCACCCACCCAAGAAGGTCTACAAGAAGACTCCATTTTTGGAGTTGAAAATCAGAGCTATGGGCATATCAAACGGATCATACCTTGCCCAATAAGGTATTTGACTTCATTGGAGTCAAAGGAGAAGTCACAACCAATCATGCTTGCTTCTAAGCATGAGGGTGAGCTACAAAGTACCAAGGATCAGCTGTCATACCTCTTCAATCCTAAAATGCAGAGCAACTAAAAGAGGTATTGGATTTGTTTTCAGTTGACACCTTGATGATTTGGGTAGAAGACCAGCTTCTTGTTGATTTTCCACTCATCCAATCAGCCATGTTCAATGCCAAATCAGTTGCATGGTTGCAACTTTTGAGAAAGGGAAGCTATTTCTCCCAACCAGTTGCAGGGTTTGTTTAGCCCACTTTTGCTTCCAGTTAGAGTAGGATAGGTAGTTTTGCTTTCAGTAAAAGAAGTGCTTGTGCACACTCTGCATGTTCCATTTTGGAGCATGTATGACCTTTAGTTTTGTACATAGTTTTTTTGGTGCTGGTTTTGCTCTTGCACAGTCCATTTCAGTGGGTTTCCAAGTGGCTCAGAGAGGAGGTTTTCAAAGTTTAGATCAGTTTGCAGGCTACAACTCATGACTCCATGCCCAATGGATGCTTCAGGCAACTGGTAACTTCATCCAGCAGGCAGATGACCCCTCTGAGTCGCCAAAATTGTTATCCAAAATGTGCCCCCTGCTCATTTTGTGGCTAACTCCTCCCATTCTTCCCTCTCTTGTGCCTCAGTCACAAAATTTTTCTTTCAGGCACTCAAAACCTTCTGGAAGTGGCACCATTGGATAGAGCTCTTTCTCAGCTTTCCAGAAAGGTAAATTTTTCCTCCTAACTCCATGTATTTTTGAAGTTATGGCTCAAGGTGGAGTTTTTTGGAAAAAAATTTCCCCTGAAAGGCCCGCGGCCAATGAGATGCCGCCACATGGCACCTAGAGTGGTGGAGTGACAAGGGAAATTTTGGAAAATTTTCCAAATGACCAAAAAGGTGCAAAAATTTGAATTTTTTCCGCCAGACCCGATTTGGTCATGTTTTGACCTAAAACTTCAAATTGCCATATCTTTCGATCCAGAGCTCGGTTTTTCACGTTCTTTATATCAATGCAAAGATGGTGAAATTATCTACAAGATTCCAGGGTCAATTTTGCATTTTGGTGGAGTTTAGAAAGAGAAAATAAAAAACTCTTTTGGCACGTGGTCATGAACAAAAATGACGTTTCAACCACCGATTTTAATGAAGAATGGCTCGCATTCTCTCCCAGCATGGTTAAAAATGTCAGGGAATGGGTCTGTCAGGTTGCCCATGCTGTTTTGATGGCATTTTGGTCAATGGTTGAACCCCTTGCATGTTTTCCCGCGTTTCTCTCTCTTGGGCTCATCCCTTGCACTGTAAAAGCCAGATTTGGCTCATTTTTCAAAGGGTTGAACATTTTTGTGTATTGTGACAGGCTTCTATTTTTCACCTTGGAAGTGATTTGGTGGAATAATCAGACCTTTTCTAGAAACTGCAACTGTATTTTTTCCTTTCAGGTGTTTGAATGCAAGTGATTTTGATGTTAAAATAACAGTGCAGGCCCTGTGATTAGTTTTCATCCTATGTTGGTGTTGTCTTGCCTCATTTCTAACATTTCATTACAGCTATCAGCCTTGTGCATGTTGTTTTTGTTGCATTTCATGAACTGTGTCAATTTGCAATAAGTAAAAAATGCTCACCACTCCTTTGGTGCATCACCTATTAGCATTAATCGTTTTTCTTTTTTACATTCTCTATCTCTGTCTCCTTGCAATTTAGAGTAGATTTAGGAGTTTAAACCTCTGCAAGTTGTGAAAAAATAGATCTAATCAGAGGATTTTGAGGAACCAGCCTCTAATATGGAGATTCCCTCTTCCATTTTGTAAGTCTCACAGTTGGGAAGAGGATTCAATGTTGTGCAATCACACTGGATGCATAGGTATGATCAAACTAGAAATCTGATCAACATCCAGGGGGTGCTATGCTAATTATGCAACAAAAAAAACCCTGAGCTAATAAAAATTTCTCTAAATAGGTCCCACTAATGGACTAAGGAATACGCCTGAAGTTGATTTTCCTTCTAAATCCTTATTTTTAGCTCCAAATAATACCCCTATTCATCATTGGCTTTTTTGAAAATTCAAAATTTTAAATTTACGTTCGATGCCCCCCTTCCTTTCAGCTATCTTTTATAGGCTATAATTGTTTTCTCCTGCCATGGATATGGATTGGATTCCCATCTTTCCTCAAGCATGTTTCGCATCATCTACTTCATTTTTTGAACTCCATTGCCCTAAGGATTCAACTCCATCTTTCTCTCACATGTGAACTCATAGCATTTGTTTACATATGTAAAAGGGAATGTGAACACATTAATTCGACATTAGAAATTTTAAAAATCTACCCATCTCACCTATGCAAGGAGCTGAGTTGTGAATCTATAGGCTCTCATGAGCCTTGGCGACACAAAAATTTGTTATGGTAGCTTCTACCTCTGCGTCTTGTTGTCAACGATTTTAGCCATTTTTCATGTACTTAGAACTCACTTGGTCCCCCATGTTATGGGATCAATTATCATGTCCTCCAACCCCATTACATACTTACCATAATCCCAAAAAATTCCAACTCCCAAACTCTAAAAAGGTGCCATTGTGAAACCTTTGTGTCTATTGCACAGTTTCGCCACATCACCCATGCGTTATCAAGGACTTTGGAGTCCATTGTCTTTGGTTGTGTTTGTAATGCGAGTTATTACTTCCATGTTTGTATTTATTCATTGGAAAGATATCCAATTTTTTCTATTAACATCCATTTCTTGTCTGCAGTCACCATTTACAATTTAGGTTCCGACTAACTCCCGCCTTGCAATTTTGGCTCTCTGATCTAATCCCCTGAACATGTATCGGTCTAGCCTATCCGACTTTTCATTGCATTAGGATTAGTCCTCGAGTGCTTAGTTTAGGAAGAGGCATTCGGCCTTCTCTAGTAGGTTCACCTCTTTACCACTATGTCCCATCAGCTTGAGAGGTGATCCCATCTCGGTCCTTCAATCATTCACTTGAATGTCTCACTGATTCTTAGGCCAGTTATTTGGGGGTGTCGTGACTTAGAGATAATAGTCGTTTCTATGAGCTCACCCGAAAGCACATCCTGGTGGTTGATCCATCAGGAGTCACAGTTGAATTCACCTCTTGGAGTGACTTCATTCAACTCGGCCATGCTTAACTCGCCATCGTTAATTAAGTTGTCTGTAGCAATCCTCATTGACCTTGGGCATCCTTAGAAGGTCCTATCGTAGTACAACACTTGTGACTCCATTGGTATAGTAACGGCCGAGCTCTTTGAGTTCGACATAATTCATGTTTCACTACCATTTCCATCAATTTTAATCCCACATCTCGTGCGTTTTTCTCCCATTCCATGAAGTTGTCCAATCATGAGTTTCATTCCTCCATGTACAAGCTAGGTTCTAACTTGTTCACTGTAGCAATGTCGAGTTGTGAGATGGATCAAAATTATCCCCTCAAGCTCTGTTAAGATCCATCTTCTTCATGCCCTTCCCTATAATGCCACACTCCAGGCTACAAAATGTTATGATTGAAATTAGATTGTAACACACATTTACCCAATGAAGTGAGTTGCCCTCCTTTCCACCTGACCAGTGGTGGGCTTATTCATCTAACTATGTAGCTTTTTGAGAGCAAGAATATGCTTCGAGACCATTCATGAGCTCATATGAAAATCCTTGAGTTGCAACTAAATTTGATCAAAGGTGGAGGTAGGTATGAGTGTAGTCTCACGATGTCTCCACATAACTCATATGAAGGCATTGAGAGTTGAGCTTCAAGGTACCTGATAGTTTACGTGGGTTGGCCTTATTGCCAAATTTTTGCAGCTTACAGGACTCGCATTTTTGTTATGGCCATCTAAGCTATTTGTAGCCTCACCTTGTGTCTGGGAATGGCTGGATTAAATAGATACATGTCTATGAATTGTGTCATAGCAAGATGAGCGAACCCTACCCTGAATTTGCTCAAATGAGGTCACTGTCATGCAAACATGATGTCACCTTAGTACAATCTTGAGCCATAGTTCCTCAACCAATATCAAACTCACAACTCACTCGAGATCTACATTGAGCTCACCAAGCTTCTAACCACAATGTTGTCCACTTGTAGCACTATTTGAGCTCACCAAGCTACTCAGCGAGTAATCTTCTGATCTTGATGCCTCCTATGGACTCATGAGTAAGTCTTCTACTCCCTATTGATAGATTCTAACACTCCCTTTTCTTACAATTTTATCAATCCAGGAGGCTAGAAGAAGATGCACCTGAAATGTCCCCACCTCATTTTTCCCATGGAGGAAATAGTTTTTGGCTCCATGTGAGCCCACCTCTCCTCTTACATTCCCGAATACATTTTGGTCAAGACTAATCCAATAGGGTCATAGTAAATAAGAAGAGGAAAAAAGAATTTGATATAATTAACCTTCCTAAATTAATTGAAAGTTCCCTCAAGAGCCCAGAATGTGTAATTCCCGTTTCAAAACTACCACTTGAGACCAAGAAATAAACTAGGTTTAACTGGGAAAACATTCTGGAATTTTTTTTTTTATTAAGAGTGGTTTAGCAAGGAGGGTTACAAGGTCAATAGTTATCACAAACCAGGATTACGTTCAGGTTTAGGTCAACAATCAAGATTGACTTGCAGAAATGACTCCTACAACATCTCACAACCAAGTTCACATAGTAAATACAAGGGAAAAAAAACATCACTTAGGTTCGGAAGGAGTAAAATCTCACCCCTCCCTGCCCTAACAGGCTTATAGGATTCAAATTCAATTTTTCATACACTTAGAGCCATCAAAAATTTCTTGAATCATTTTCATTCGGATAGGAAATTTTTCTCACCTTTCCAACCATATAAAGAATTCCTTCTAACTCCTTGTAAAACTAAAGTTATGGGCCGTAGTGGAGTTTCAGGGAGAAATTTTCCCTTCCCTAGGCACAAGGGCGCAAAACACCTCTCCGTGCCCGTAGGGCCGATGAAGGGGACACGTGGTGCTTTACTGATTGGTGTGGGGAGACATAGAACCGGAATAGGCCCCATAATAGAATTTATAAATTTTTATACGAAAATCCCAACGGCAAAAAACGACGCGCACCTTCGCCAAGGAATCCCCATGCCACGTGTCGAGAGCCTATTGGCGGCGAGGAAAAATTGGGAATTTTTCCCTAAACCCAAACCTAAAATTTTCTAAAGGAAATGTTTTCTTTCCCTCCTTCGCTGTAACCAAAAATTCTATGTGGTGTTCTGTGATTGGACGCAAGTCGGTGGAGTGATGGGAGAGAATAAAAATTTTGCGCCAAAAGGTTTAAAGAAGCCAAAGAACTCGCGCGTAGACCCATGCATCCACCAGGACACGCGTCAGCGCCTGAATCGCTGCGGGGTGTGTGGGGCCGCAGAGAAACGATGTGAATTTTTTTTCAAAAGGCTAAAATTTTAAATTTTTCAAAATTTTCTTTCATGTCTGCCCGCCAAGCCACGTGTCAGTACATGATTGGTTGTGGGGCCACGAAGTTACGGAGAAAATTGGGAAATTTTTCCCAAAGGCAATTTTTTTTCAAAAGTTAAGTTTTTCAATAAAATTCACCCCTCCCAAGTGCCACATGTTGACACATGATTGGCTGAGCAGTGTTTCAGGAGTCAGGGAACATTTTGGGGAAATTTTTCCAAAGTTCAAATTTTGATTTTAATAAAGTTAGATTTATTTTTTGGATGCCCATTTTGAAGTAAAACTTCAAATGGCCATAACTTTTGATAGGAAACTCCATTTTGGGAAAAAAATGACTTTCCGGAAAGATATCGGAGTCCTCTTTGCACAGCAATCATAAATTTGGTATTTTGATGAAGTTTCAAATGTTAATTTTAAGAAATCGATCTGTAAGGTTTAAAATTCAAAACTGGCAATTTTCTGACTTATAAAATTTTGTTCAATTTTTAGTTTTCTTCTTCTCAACATGTCAATTGGACATGGAGACTTGTTTTTGGTTAAATTTTAGAGAGGTCTCAAGGTCCAATTTAGTTGATAGAGTTACAAATTATATTTTTCCATCCTTTGCCAAGAAAATGGTTATGCAAGTTTGAAATTGGATTTTGTAAAGTTCTAGAAGGGTCTGTTGTTGCAAATCAACAGCACCCCTGGATGTAAATCAAGGTTCTAAATGATGTTTAGAGCATCCAGTGTGATTGCACAACATGGAAACCTCTCTCCAAGTGTGGGACTTGTGAAAATGAGAGAGGAATCTCCAGAATAGAGGCTGGTTCCTCAAACTCCTCTGATTTAGATCTATATTTTGCACAACTACAGAGGTTCTAATCCTAATTCTACCCTAGATTGCAAGGAGACAGGGATAAAAATGCAAAAATGAAACTAAACTAAAGATGGTGATGCACCAAAAGGAGTGGTGAAACATTTTTTGCCATGTAAATAGACACAAATTCATGAAATGCAACAAGGGAAAACATACACAAGCTGATAGATGTAATTAGAGGTCTTAAAATGAAGTAAAACAATACAAACAGAGGACTGAAAGCATTCACAGAGTTTGCACTGTCAATTCCATGTAAAAATCTCTTGCATTCCACCATCAAAGAGGTATAAACCTGTTACAAACTATGAAAAAGGTCTGATTCTTACAACTATCACTTGCTGGAGGTGAAAGAAGAAGTTTGCAATGCCAAAAAGTGTTCAACCATGAAGAAATGAGCCAAATCTGGCTTTTACAGTGCATGGGTCGAGCCCAGGAGAGAGAAAACATAAAAAACATGGGAGCCCATTCCTCATTGATGGAAAATGCATTAAAATAGCATGGAGGACCTTACAAACCCATACCCTGTCATTTTTGACCATATTGGAGAAGAATGCGACCCATTCTGTATTAAATTTGGTTGTTGAAATGTCATTTCTGGCCATGGACACGTACCAGAACCATTTTTGAATTTTCTCTCTCCAAACTGAACCAAAATTAGAAATTGACCATGGAATCATGTAGATAATTTTAACAGCTTTCCAATGATATAAAGAACATGAAAATCCGAGCTCTGGATCAAAAGATATGATCGTTTGAAGATTTAGGGCAAAAACGGCCCAAAAACGGATCGGCGGGAAATTTTTTCAAATTTTACCTCTTTTTTGTCTTTGGAAAATTTTTCAAAAATTCCCCATGCTCCACTGGTCGGATGCCATGTGGCAGCTTCCTATTGGCTGCGGGCCTCAAATGGGAAAATTTTCCACAAAAACTCCGCCGAGCCATAACTTGAAAAATATAAGGAGTTAGGAGGCAAACTTTACCTTTCTGGAAAGCTGAGAGAGAGCTCTATCTGATGGTGCCATTTCCAGAAAGCCTTGAGTGCCTTAAAATAAAAAAATGTGGACTGAGGCACAAGAGAGGCAAGAACACAAGGAGTTAGCCACAAAAAATGAGCTGGGGCACATTTTGGATAACAATTTTGGCGACTCAGAGGGGTCATCTGCCTGCTAGATGAAAGTACCAGTAGCCTGAAGTAGTCCATTGGGCATGGAGCCATCAAATATTCTGTTTAGAACCCCAACTGACTTAGAATGTGCAAGGAGGAAGATGGAATATCACATGATGGAAGCAAGGACTGCAAAACATCTCCATGGACAACAAGCTGTGCCAAAGCACTTAGGGAAAACAAAACTAACCTACAGCAAAACAATGTGCACAAGCACTTGGAGGAATGAAAATCTAATCTAATATTTACAAGGTGGTAAATTTCCCTCTAGAAGCAATGCTTGAGATAGATTCCATTGACTGGAATCTGTAGTTCTTCACCATCCAATGAGGCCAATTGGAAAGCATTGTTGTTCTTGCACTTCGTGACCATGTATGGGCCACTCCAAATGGCATCAAATTTTGAATGCCTTCCCGGTTTTTCTCTATCCACATCCCATTTCAACACTAGATCTCCAACCTGAAAAGATCTATCCTTGGCCTTCCTATCAAAGGTCTTTTTGATCAAAGCTTGGTCCTTTTCCATTGCTTGGGATGCCTGATTTCTGACCTCCTGCAGCTCCATCAACTCTGCATATCTCACCTCCATGGGCTCAAACTCTAGCAACTCTAATTGCTTCATGAGTTCCAATGTTGGCAACTCAAGTGACATGGGCAAGATTGCCTCTCTTCCATAGACAAGTTTGAATGGAGAGTTACCTGTGGATCTCTTGGGAGTTATCCTATCAGCCCATAAGGCTGATTTCAGTTTGGTATGCCAAGACCTCTGATTCTCATCAAGAGTCCTCCTAATGATCCTCAACAAGTTCTTGTTTGTAGACTCGGCCTGGCCATTACCTTGAGGGTAATAGTTTGATGAAGTGCTTAGGTAGATCCCGTTCTTGACAGCCCACTCAGTCACCTTGGATCCAATGAATGCCAATGCATTATCTGAGATTATTGTAGTAGGTATACCAAATCTGGTTGCTATCCCCTCATAAAAGTCTAAGATGCTGGACTCATTTGCTTCTTTGAGTGCTACTGCTTCAGTCCACTTGGTGAAGTAGTCCGTGGCTGTCAAAATCCATTTGTGCCCTTGACTTGAATTGGGATTAATGACTCCAATGAAGTCCAAACCCCATTGCATGAATGGCTGGTCAACTGAGATTGGATGCAATGGAAGGGCAGCAAGTCTCTCTTTTCCTGTGAAGAATGCACAATTCTTACACCTCTTAATCCATGCATAGCAATCACTAAAAATTTTAGGCCAATAATAACCAGCCTTCATGATTTTTAGAGCTGTCACTCTTGGTGCAAAATGACCACCAGCTGGTCCACCATGGAACTCTTCCAACACCCTATGAATCTGATTTGTGCTAATGCATCTCAGCAGCACTCCATTCACATCTTTCTTGAACAAAACTCCATCAACAATGGCATATGGGACAGCCTGCAATCTGAAGTGTCTTCTTTGGGTCTTGTTCATCTCCGGGGGGCATAGGCCTGTGCTTAGGAAGTGCATATAATACCTTGGGTCCAGCAAGGAGTGGGGGCAGCATTGTTTTCTTCTTGATTGCCACTTGGCTCATGGCTGTCCTTGACTGTCAAAACAAGCCTCTTCTTCATTGCATGCTTCTTTTTGCTTCCCCAAAACCAGCTGCTCACACAATCCTTTCCCTCTTACCAGCTTGGTGATCTTGATCTCAATGTCATACTCCATGACACGGGTGATCCAACCTGCCCTTTTCTCATTCAAATCTTTGTTGAGGAGGAAGTCCTTAACCCCAGCATGTGAGACCAGCAACTGGACCTTGTTGTTCGAGACTAAATGCTTGAATTTCTTCAAGCTTCTGATTACTGCCAGCACATGCTTCTCAATAAAAGAGTACTTCACCTCATAGTCATCTAGGCTCTGGCTGAAGAAGGCAATTGGCTGCTCATCATTATCCTTGTTCTGCTGTACCAAAATGGCAGAAATAGTGTCATTACCTCCAAATGCATAGAGGATGAAATCCTTGGAGAAGTCCGGGTTGATGAGAGTTGGTGCTTGAGAAATGGCTTCTTTGATTGCTTCAAAACTCTCCTTGCCTTCTGCTGTCCACTTGAAAGCCATGCTCTTCTTTAACATTTTGGTGATGGGCTTGACAAGGGCTGCAAAATCTGGGACAAACCTCCGAACAAAGTTTATCCTCCCCAAGAAACTCTGAAGGGCTTTCTTGTGGCTTGGCAATGGTAGTGCTCTTATGGCTTCAACCCTCTCTAGATCAATTGCTAATCCTTCTTTGGAGACAATATGGCCAAGGAGCTTTCCTTCATGTGCAAGAAAGATACACTTTCTAGGATTTAAAGACACTCCAAATCTCCTGCACCTCGTGAAAACTTGTCTCAAATGAGAGAGGTGGTCTGCTGCATTTTTGGAAAAAATAGTGATATCATCAAGGTAAATCAGCACCACGTTGTTAATCAAACCTTTGAACGCCATGTCCATTGCCCTTTGGAAGGTAGCACCAGTGTTGGACAGCCCAAATGGCATTTTCCTGTATGCAAAAGTTTCCCATTTGGTTGTGAAGGCTGTCTTGAACTGGTCTTCCTCCTTCACCATAATCTGATTGTAGCCTGAGTAGCCATCAAGTAGTGAAAACCTCTCGGAGCCAGCCACAACTTGCAAGATTTTCTCCATGGAAGGGAGTGGGTAATGGTCCTTGAGAGATGCTCTATTTAAGTCTCTAAAATCAACACACAATCTGATCTCCCCACTCTTCTTTCTGACTGGAACCAAGTTGGCAACCCAACTAGAATGCTTGATTGGGAATATGATTCTTGACTCAATCAGCTTGTCCAATTCTTTCCTCATGAGAGGCTCCATGTGTGGATTGACTGGTCTTTGTTTCTGCCTGACAGGCTTAGTATTTGGATCCAATTCAATGGTATGCTGAGCTAAGTTGGGATTGAAACCTTTCAAATCTTCATAGCTCCAAGCAAACACATCTGGGAATTCTTGACACAACTGCATGAATTCATACCTTTCTTGTTCAGTTGTCATCTTTCCAATTTGCAATGGTTTGTTCTCTTCTACCAAGATGGATACTGAATCCTCTCTCTTGACCTGAATGTTTGCTTTCTCCTTTCTAAACTGATCATTGGGATTAAAAATGGACTCCAAAGTGATAAGTCCCTTGGGCAGCTTGTTAGTTCTCAGCTGTACCACCTGGTCACCATACTGTTGTTCCAACTTTTCTTGATTCTTAGCTGAGAACTCAGCTTCTTCTTGCAAGAAATGGATGATTTGCTGGTCATTCTCAAACACTTGCCAACTGACATTGTTATCTGGCACTGAAGGCCTCACAATCACGTGGATGTTTGGCTGTACCTTGTCTTTTTGAATGCTTTCCACAATGTCAAAGGCTGCCCCTACTGCTGCAAGCCTGTCAGTAGCTTGATTCTCTTTCCTAGGAATGGATTTGATGCCAAAACCCTCAAAATCTTCCATGAGGTCCCACACCCTGTTCTTGTAGCACCTGAGTAGATCATTCTTGGCAGCATGCTGTCCCTTGACCTGATTTACAATCAATTCACTGTCACCAAAGACTTGCAAGTTCTTTATTTTCTTCTTGATTGCCCAATGCATCCCTTGCACCAAGGCTTCATATTCAGCAGTGTTATTGGAGCATGCAAACTGAAATCTAAAAGCTGAATAGTACTTTACTCCTTGAGGTGAAACAAGCATGGCTCCACCTCCTGCACCTTGTCTACTCCTTGATCCATAAAAAAAAGCTGCCATACCTCATTGTCATCTTCATGGTTTGGCTTGGTGATGCTAGGAATAGGCTGATTTTCTTCGTGTATGCAATAGACCCCTAGCTCAGATTCTTCCACTTCTTGATAAGGATCAAAAGCATGTACCTTGTTTGCCCATTCATCAAGAGTTAGATCCAGGATGCTTCCAACCTTGGTGTCAGCTTCATCGGTGCTTGGGTGGTCTTCTTGATCAAATGCTGAACAATTGGCATTGATCTGACTTGGAGTGTAAGGCTCAATGTGGAAGTTTGTAATAGGTTCAGACCTGATTGTAGCCTTAGTTCCATACCTCGTTCTGAACAGCATGTGTGACCAATCAGCAGACAAATATCCTCCAATCTTGGCTGTGAAGTCCCTTGACAAGCATAGGGCAAAGAGTGGTGGAAGGTCTATGACTGATACATCTTGTAAAACAACAACGTTTGGACATGCATGCAAGGTAAGACTCAAGTTTATAATCACCCCAAATTTGTTTACTGTTGTCCCATCTAGCTGCACTACCCCTTTGGATATGGTTTCATACTGGAGCCCTAGCTGATCAGCTATTTGTTTAGGCATCACTGAGCTACTTGCCCCGGAATCTATCATGCAATTGTGCACTAACTGATTTCCAATGATTAATGAAACATAGAAAGGAGGGGGCTTCAACATTTTACCTTGCTGTCCTCCATGATTTCCCTCAGGCTGGGCAGCATTTGTGAGCACTTTCTCTTGCATCTGAACTTGCTGATTCGAAGTTGGCCAGTCCTTCATGGCAGCTTGTAACAAGTCTCTTTGGCCTGGGATAGATAGGGATTCCCACATTGATATATTAACATTTGTCTTCTTCATCTGATCAATGATACTGAATGGTGATGAAGGATCTCTTTGTTGTCCCTTTGCTTGTACATTCACTCCTTGCACGTGGGCAGCAATAACTGGTATTTGAGTTGGTCTAGGAGCTGTTCTTGGCTGCCCTTGTGCATTTGAAATTGGATTTTGCTTGCCAACCATTTGTGGAGCCATGGAAGGTTGTGGATTGGTTGGAGCTAATGGCTGTTCTTCACCCAAATTCCTTCTTTTTAACCTTGTGTTGGCTGCAACACCTTGAGAAACTACTTGATTCATGCCACAGAAATCTTCTGCTTGCCAGTTTACCAATGTGGTGTCATTTGGGGCTGATTGCTGTTGGAATGTTTCTTGTTGTTGGTTGTTTCCTTGACTGCCTTCACCCTCCACACCAGTAGTTGTCACCATTAATGCTTGATTCAAAGCACCATTGAAGCACATAGATTGGTTATGAGGTTCATTACATGGAAAACACCAATCATACTCTTGAGCAACGTTGTTTTGTGTTGGCACCAATGCCTTAGAGGCAGATATGGCATTAGGATTATAGGGCTGAAATGGTCTATTGGCAGGAGGCCTTGTTTGATTTACATTTGCAGCTGGATTAGGAGGTCTTTGTGGTTGGTATGGCTGCCTGTTAGGCTGAGCTTGGGGCTGGTAAGAAGGTCTAAAACCTTGGGCTTGTTGCCTTTTGAGAGTAACCAGCTCATTGCCTAGGTTTTGCAATTGCTTCATGACTTCTTGAAGCTCATTTGGGGCACTTGGAGATGAAGTAGAAGCTTCATTTGAACTCTGATTTCTAGGAGTGGGAGAAGGAGCCAAATTAGGTGCTTGATTGGTATTTGGACTCTCTAAACTTGGAAACAATGGCATGGGAGGTCTAGGGGCTAGTTTGCCAGCTTGGATCAAACAATTTTCAGCCCTAATGGCAATGCTATAAGCCATAGGGATAGTTATGCCTCCCATGGACTGAATCAACATAGAAATATCAAAATTTAGAGCTTTGAGATAATAGAGAAAAGCACCTTCTGCTGTTGGCCTAACTGCCACTGAAATTCTCTCCCAAGTATTTTGAAATTTGAAGTTGAAATCGGTCAGCTGTTCATTGAGAGCTCTCTTGATGGTTGTCAACTGCTCCAAAAGAGACAAGTTGTCTCCCTTCTCTCCAAATTGCTCATGAAGTGCTATACACAGCTGATTCCAATTTGTGATAGAACCAGCTCCAAGGCTTCTAAACCATTGCAATGCTTTCCCCTTGAATGAAGATGCCAGCAACTTGACAACCACTTGCATCTCATTGATTTCATGAATTGCACAAAGGTTAGCAATATCCTTAACATGATCACCTGGAGTAGTCTGATTTTCTCCAGTGAAGTATGGAATGTTCTTCAAGGCTACAATAGGAATTGGATGTTGTGCATTGAGGGCAAGTGGGCTGCTGCCTGTGAAGTTTGACATAGGGGTTGTTTTGCGCCATTCTAATTGGTCTTAAAACCCTTGTTGACTGAATGAAAGGCCTACCAGGTGGAGGAGTTGAGAGAGTTTTGTTTGGTGGAGATGGAGACCTTTGAATCCTTCTTCCACTTTGCCTTACTCTTGGAGATAACTGCAGATATTCAAACATCACCTCTTCTTCTCCAGCTCTTGACCTTGTAGTGATTCTTCTCATGAGTTTTCAGGCCTGCACTGCTGAAACCAGTTGATTCTTCCCCTTTGGAGTCGCCAGATATGCAAATTATAGCTCTTTTCAAGCAAGAAAATTGTAGCAGATGCACATCAACTTTGTTGCAATAAAAATGACACCTCTAAGGTCCCACTGGGTGTGCCAAAACTGTTGTTGCAAATCAGTAGCACCCCTGGATGTAAATCAAGGTTCTAAATGATGTTTAGAGCATCCAGTGTGATTGCACAACATGGAAACCTCTCTCCAAGTGTGGGACTTGTGAAAATGAGAGAGGAATCTCCAGAATAGAGGCTGTTTCCTCAAACTCCTCTGATTTAGATCTATATTTTACACAACTACAGAGGTTCTAATCCTAATTCTACCATAGATTGCAAGGAGACTGGGATAAAAATGTAAAAATGAAACTAAACTAAAGATGGTGATGCACCAAAAGGAGTGGTGAAACATTTTTTTCCATGTAAATAGACACAAATTCATGAAATGCAACAAGGAAAAACATACACAAGCTGATAGATGTAATTAGAGGTCTTAAAATGAAGTAAAACAATACAAACAGAGGACTGAAAGCACTCACAGAGTTTGCACTATCAATTCCATGTAAAAATCTCTTGTATTCCACCATCAAAGAGGTATAAACCTCTTACAAACTGTGAAAAAGGTCTGATTCTTACAACTATCACTTGCTGGAGGTTAAAGAAGAATTTTGCAATGCCAAAAAGTGTTCAACCCTAAAGAAATGAGCCAAATCTGGCTTTTACAGTGCATGGGTCAAGCCCAGGAGAGAGAAAACGTAAAAAATGTGGGAACCCATTCCTCATTGATGGAAAATGCATTAAAATAGCATGGAGGACCTTACAAACCCATACGCTATCATTTTTTACCATATTGGAGAAGAATGCAACCCATTCTGTATTAAATTTGGTTGTTGAAATGTCATTTCTGGCCATGGACACGTACCAGAACCATTTTTAAATTTTCCCTCTCCAAACTGAACCAAAATTAGAAATTGACCATGAAATCATGTAGAGAATGTTAACAGCTTTCCAATGATATAAAGAACGTGAAAATCTGAGCTTTGGATCAAAAGATATGATCGTTTGAAGATTTAGGGCAAAAACGGCCCAAAAACGGATCGGCGGGAAAAAATTTCAAATTTTACCTCTTTTTTGTCTTTGGAAAAATTTTCAAAAATTCCCCGTGCTCCACTAGTCGGATGCCATGTGGCAGCTTCCTATTGCCTGCAGGCCTCAAATGGGAAAATTTTCCACAAAAACTCCGCCGAGCCATAACTTGAAAAATATAAGGAGTTAGGAGGCAAACTTTACCTTTCTGGAAAGCTGAGAGAGAGCTCTATCTGATGGTGCCATTTCTAGAAAGCCTTGAGTTCTTTAAAATAAAAAAATGTGGACTGAGGCACAGTTAGATGAGGCAAGAACACAAGGATTTAGCCACAAAAAATGAGCTGGGGCACATTTTGGATAACAGGGTCTTTATTAAGTGTTAAGATCAATTTTAGTCCCTTAGGGAATACTATATAAGAAAATATTCCAAATTATAGTGTCTCATTCCTTATTCAAGGTTGTAAATTCGAACTGTACATTTATTTGATAACTTAATTGACATATTTAAAGATGAAATAGAGATCTCTCACTAATGAGTTTGCAATTTAATTTACAACCTTCAAATATGGAAAACATGTCAAGTTCCTATCTCAGGCATTCAGTTGATTAAACAAACACTTACATTCAATACGCAAAGTTGATTTCCATTTTTTTTTAAAAATCATTTCAAAATTTCAAAAACCTATCATTTCTATTCTATGTATTCTTCTTCCCAAAACAGAGATTAAAATTACAACACCAATTAAATTGCAATACAACAATGTAAGTTGAGAAAGAGAGGTAATTTCATTATTAAATTCCAACAATAGCTTAACAACTTATTTCTTTCTTCGAATTTCAAAGTGCAATTTACAAACTGCATTACATTATTTTCCAAACAGTGAATGAAATAAAAAATCTTTACATTTTCTAATGAAACTCAATCTTTCCTTTACAATATAAGTAACTTCACACTTTTAAATAATGATACAATTCATCCACTCCAAGTGGGAAGATAATAATGAAATTTTCTCTAAGGAAGGGACTGGCAAATTATATTTTCTCCAAGATCCAAAATAGCAGCATGTTGATTTCTTCATCTTTTCATTTGATCACAACAAGGAAGAGGGAAAGGCATCGCTCTCCACCCAACCAAGACATCCAATGGGAAAGGAGAAGCCATCCTTCCCATTGGCCCTTGAGCCTCAACCATATTGAAATAAAGTATGAACTTTAACACATGGCAACAAGGCTTTTACCACAAAAACAACATTCTTTTCACATGCATAATACAACAAGATATACAGTCCAAACAAAGATAGCAATTCACAAATGCAATAAGAATCATTCACACAACACATAGGCTTGATCAAGCAAGCCATCAAGAGCAAGAACTATGGGGAACTCCTTATGCCTCCCAAGTTGGAATTGGGCATCCACCAAAATGCATACCACCAATAAACATATCAAATATCTGTGTGCATCTGCATCTGTGTGTGTGTGCTTCCATGTGCGTGTGCATGTAAGTGTGCATGTGTGTGTGTGTGTGTGTGTGCATGCATGAGTGTGTTTATGTGCATGTGTGTTTACGTGTGTGCATGTGTGAGCGTGTGTGCGCTTGTGCACATGTGTGTGTGTGTGTGTGTGTGTGTGTGCAAGTGTGTGTGTGTGTTCGTGTGTGTGCACGTTTTTGTGTGTGTGCATGCGTGTGTGCATGCATACATGTGTGGTATGTGTGTGTGGTTGTGATCATGCATGTGTGTGTGTGTGTGTGCGTGCGCGAGAGTGTGTCTGTTTGTGTGTGTGTGCACGTGCGTGCGTGTGCGCATGCAAGTGTGTGTGCATGTGCGTGTCTACATATATGTGTGTGTGGGTGTCCATGCACATGAACATGTGTGTGCGTGTGTATGTGCGTGTGTGTGTGCGCGTGCATGTGTGTGTGTGTGCATACGCATGTGCGTGTTCGTGAGTGTGTGTGTGAATATGTGTGTGTATTTATGCCTCATTGTAAACAACATATTTGTTTTATCCTTGTATGTTTATGTGTGCATGTAAGAGTGTGAGTGCAAGTGTGTGTGCATGTTGTGCACGTGTGTGTGTGTGTGTGTATGTGCATGCGTGTGCGTGTGTATGTGTGTGTGCATGTGTATGTGCATGTACGTGTGCATGTGCATATGGGTGCGTGTCCACGGAAGTGTGTCTGTGCGTGTGTGTGCATGTGTGTGCTCATGCACGTGTGTGTGTGTACATGCGTGCGTGAGTGCATGCATGCGTGCGTGTGTCAGTGTGTAAGTGTGTGTGTGCATGTGTTTATAAATGTGCATGTGCGTGTACGTGTGCACGTGCATGTATGTGTGTGTGTGTGTGTGCACGTGCCTGTGCATGTGCCTTTGTGTGTGCATGCTTATGTGTGCGTGTGTGTGTGTGTGTGTGAGTGTGTGCGTGCGTGTGTTTGTGCATGCCTGATTGTAAACAACATGTTGATTTTATCCCTTTCTGTTTATGTGTGTGTGCGTGTGTTGTTGGAACATAATGATTAAGTGGTCTAGCCAACTATTAATTAATATGGGTCCATCACTATTATATAAGTTAAATATTTAATAATATGAAATACTTTTCTATTATTAAATATTCATACCTAGGTAATATACATTACGTAAGTATTTAATAAGTAAAGGTTATTTTCAAAGTGGTTTTTACCCTTTTGGGGTTTTCCACTATAAATATTGTGTCACATGTGTTATTTATATCATGTAAGTATTTCTTTATTTACTTCTATTATGATGTAATGTTTATTTAAATATTAATTGTAACATTATATAATATGTAAGTTGATTAAATCCGTATATGTTAGAATCTTCAAATTCTAACATAGTAACAGAGCAAGGTAAATTAAATAAATTAAGATCAAATGGTTTGTATTTTATTTATTTAATTTGTATCGTTTTTTTAATCAACCCAGAAAGGTAAATTAAATAAATTAAGATCAAATGTTTTGTATTTTATTTATTTAATTTGTACAGATTTTTTCAACCAACCCGAAAAAGTAAATTAAATAAATTAAGAGCAAATGTTTTATATTTTATTTATTTAATTTGTACGGGTTTTTTCAACCAACCCGGAAAGGTAAATTAAATAAATTAAGAGAAAATGTTTTATATTTTTATTTATTTAATTTGTACGGGTTTTTTCAATCAAGTTGCAAGGGTATTTAAAATAAGTGCAACCTAAAAATTTTACTTTGTGAAGAATCAAGGTGAATTCACTGGTGGAAAATTTGAAAACTTCTTACCTTCCGTGAAAACTTGTGTACAGGTAAGGGTAAAATATTTGAAATATTTTTTTTCTATAGTTTTAATATGTGCAGGTTGAATTTTTTCAATGGTAAATGAAGGAGGAGACAAAGCTCCATCAAAATAGGATTTGAATTTTTTCCATTGGATGTGTAAAAAATGTCGTCTCCTCTGTAAATTCTAAGGTTTATGTAGAATTTAAAATTACATGGCCTGCTAAATGTTTTAAATCTTTTTTTCATGAGGGGTCCCGTAATAAGGGTTATATGTATTTTTTTTTAATTGTATATATAGTATAGTTTATAATTTTGTATAGACTATATGTTGTTTTTCATTTACATTCTATTAACTATATACCTCTTTTTTTTTAAAGTGAATATACTTTTACATTATAAATTATAATAGGTTAATATAATGTATTAAAATATAACCTCCCTAATATTATATAGAAGAAGAAATTCTAGAATTTCACATTCTGGAAATACACAAAAAGTTTTAAATCCATTAAATTTGAAGGTCAAATAACCGTCACGGCAGACCAACATAAGGTAGTATGACGGTCATTTAGACGTCAAATTTAAGCTTGACGGATCTTTGTTTATATTTTTTTTCCTAAAATTTGTAAGTTGTTTTGCATTCTTAGGGGTTTATTCTTCTCTTCTATATGGTCAAAAAAATTTTTATATAAGTATGGGGTATAATGCAAAGCCTTTTATATTGTGAGTTTATTTTGATCATGGGAGGTTAATTAATATGCATTGTGATGACAAAATTAGTTATGATTAAATATTGTATGTAGATCTATAAAATTTAGAGTTATTTCTATTATTTTTTTTTTTATAAATATGTATCTAACTCGGTGGTACATTGTATATTATAATGTGGTTTGTTTTACAGGTTTAGGAAAACAATGGCGACCAACTATTTTTGTCTTGATAAAACCTAGATCCTAAATGGAACCAACTATAACATTTGGAAGATCAAGGTCAAATCAGAACTTATGGTGAGGAAACTCTAGACATTTATTTCTGGATTTGAGGTTTCTCCCACTGGTCGTCAAGCAACTGTAGATAACATGAATACATACTCGCAACGAATACAGGAGGCTCTTTCCATGATTTTACGCAATGTGAATGATGAGTACCTTCTACACATTACTAATATTGAACATCCTAAAGAGGTATGCACACAACTAGAATCCATGCATGAAGGTATGCGTTTATCTAAAATTATTAAATTAGTTTTATAATTGCTTACAACCCCTATGAAAGGAGATGAAAAAGTAGTTAGTTTCTTAGCCAAAATTAAAAATATTAAAGCACAATTAGATGGATGCGATTGTGATTTAATTGGTGAAAAATTAATTTACTTTATTGTTCAGTTAAATATATATGAAATATTTACGAATTTTATTTCTATCTTGAACTCTAAATATCAAAACGAAAATGATCTACCTGATTTAAATACCTTGAGTTCACTTTTGATATAGGAAGAGCAAGTGATGATGAACTTTGACTCTAAGGAGAATGCCTCTCAGGCACTTCTTACTAAGAATTCAAAGTTCAAACCTCGCAAGCCCTTCTCAGATTAAAAATTTAGATCTAAATCTTCTTTTGTTGATAAGAAAAAAAAATTGATCAATTGCGTGTTAGTTTTAGTGGTAAATGTCACAAATATGGTAAATTTGGACATA
Source organism: Taxus chinensis (assembly GCA_019776745.2). NCBI lineage: Eukaryota > Viridiplantae > Streptophyta > Pinopsida > Cupressales > Taxaceae > Taxus > Taxus chinensis. Next base: position 307,396,212 of record CM034152.1, read on the forward strand.
AAAAGGAAGATTGCAAAACTAAGAAACCTATCCATAAAAATAAAAAAAAATTGTTTCTTCAAAATACAATTTAAGGAAAAAGGATAGCTCTAATGATATTCTTAAAACGATTTCATTATATGTTGCGTTGTATTCTTCCTCTAATTTTGAATAGATTCTAGATTCAGGTGCATCAAATCATGTGACTGGTGTTTCAAATTCTTTATTTGATGTTGTGAAAATCAATGAACGTGTATATCTTGGTGATAACTCATCTTTAGAAACAATAGAGAAAGGGAAAGTAAAATTTGCTAATGGTGTGTTGAATAATTTTTTATTTGTTCCTAAGCTCAAAAAGAACCTTTTATCATGTTCTCAATTAACTCATGATGGTTTGGCTATTCAAATTTTAAAAGGTACTTGGTATATCAAGGATAGTAATGATGATATAATAGCTGAAGAAATTCGAAGAAATGGTGTGTATATTTTTGATGATTTTCATTCTGCATCCTATTTTGTTTCTCAAAGTTTGAATAATTCAAAACTATGGCATGAAAGATTAGGACATGTTAATTATAGAAGTTTATATGAAATGGCTAGATATAATATTGTGAAAGGTTTATATGTGTTGTCTTCGTCTCATGATGCGTGTGAAGGGTGTTTACGCTAAAAGAGTGCTAAACCTTTCACTCACATCTTGAAGAGAGTTCCTCTTCCCCACTAGAATTTATTAATAGTGATGTTAGAGGACCTCTTGAAGTAGCTTCATTGAATGGTTATTTATATGCTGTGACTTTCATTGATGATTTCTCCAGGATGATTTGGTCATATTTTCTTAAAAATAAATTTGATGTACTAGGGAAATTTAAGGAATTTAAAGCATCTGTTGAAAATGCTTCAAATTATAAAATTAAGAAACTTAGAACAGATAATAGGGGTGAATATGTTAGCAAAGAATTTGATTTTTTTTGTATTAATTGTGGTATTAAAATGGAATTAACTTCTCATTCTCCGTAATCTAATGGTGTTGTATAATGTAAGTATATGACTATTTTAGATATGGCTCGCACTATGCTACATTCTACTAGTCTTCCCAAATTTCTATGGGCAGAAGCAATGAACACAACAGTCTACATTCTAAATAGGGTTCCCACCAAAGCTATTCATCTTTCAAATCCTTTAGAAAAATAGTCAAATTAAAGACCTGAAATTTCTCATCTAAAAGTTTTTGGTAGTCCTGCTTCTTTATACATTCCTAAAAAGAAAAGAAAGAAACTTGATATGACTTATTTCTCTTGTGTTTTCATTAGATATGGTATTAATAGTGTAGGTCTAAGGATTTACGACCCTGTAAAGAGGAAAGTAACTGAAAACCGTGAAGTGATGGTTTTTGGAAAAATACTTTTGTTCATCTGATAATGGTAAAGATGTTCCTAACTTTGTCAATATTTTTAATAATGGTTATGAATCTGTTATTGAAAATATTGTAAATGGTCATGATGATGTTTCTTGTGTTGATACTATAGATGCTTCTAAATCTCCTAATTCCCTAGTTAAGAAACTAAAATGGGCTCAATCTATGTTAGAGAGTTCTAATCCTATTGATCTTAGGAAAATGACCAGAAGCCATCATACGTACCATGCATTAATGACCTTATATGAACCTGAGCCGTAAAGTTTTGAAGAACCTTCTCAAGATGAGAAGTGGATTGTAGTGCTTGTTTAAACAACCACTTGAGACCCAAGAAACAACGTAGGGTTAGCTAGAAAATTATGGGATAATTTTTTTTGATTTGAAGTGTCTACAACTAGGTTGTAAGACATCACTTTTCACTATTAGGTTCCAGAACAAGACCAATGTATCACAGCATATGTTCCCTTCATTAACTAATAACAAGTTCACAAGGTTCAAATTTTAGGTGTATATGTTTTAGTTAGGTTCAGGGAGTAATTTACCCCATACCCACTCCCTAGCAGGCTCTGAGTTTAAATAGGATTTTTTTCATAATTAATGCTTCCAAAATTTCCCTAAATCATTCCCATTGGATAAGAAATTTTTTCACCTTTCCAACCATATAAATAAGTCCTCCTAACTCCTTACAGAACTCAAGATATGAGCGGGTGGAGTTTTTAGGTCAAATTTTCCCCTAGGGGACAAGTGTCGAGAGGTGTGGGAAACACCTTCAATGGGTTGGCGGGTCACGGGGCGGCTTGGGAAATTTTTCCCATCGCATGACACAAAGGCAAAAGTTCTTCCGCACCTCCGCGGGTCCCTGTTGGACACGTGTCAAGTCCTAGTGTAAAGTGGAAAAGGGGTGAGGGGTTGGTAGAGCAGCGGAGAAGATTGCCAAATTTCACCAAAGGGAGAACGAAAGGGAAAAGGGGGTGTGTGGGTCCGTGTGCCCATGAAAGAAGAAAATTCCAAGCCAGGGTGGAAAAACAGACCCACGGGGAAATTTCCAAAGGCCAAAAACTGAAAAAAGATAAGGGATCCAGCCTCCCCGCTGCCACCCCAAGGTGCCATGTGGCACATTCTCATTGGCTACGGGCTGGTGGGGCTAAAGTGAAAATGTTTCCCAAAATTTTCAAAGGGTCAAGGGGTTGAAAAGAAACCGCACCTCCGCCGTAGCTATAGTATGACATGTGGCACCCTCTGATTGGCTACAGGCTAGCAGAGGAAAATAGAAAAAAAATTCCGAACGAAATTTTTTTTTAAAAAATTTCTAAGGCACAATGACGGGAGAATTTTGGGTTGCGGGCCCGCTAGGGAAAATTTTCCCAAATTTCCCCGCCAAGACACAAAAACTTCAAAGTGTCATAACTTGAGTTACAAAGTTCAGTTTTGGGAAAACGAGGACTTTTTAGAAAGCTCTCGATGCCCTCATTGCACAACAACCATAAAATTTATATTTTGATAAATTTTAGAGGGTCAATTTTGTAAAAACAATCTACAGGATTTTAATTTGCAACCTGGTAATTTCTAACTTTCAATTTCGATTAAATTCAATTTCCTCCTTTACTCAACATGTCAAACAGACATGGATGATTGATCTAGGCAGGGTTTAAAGTGTTTTTCGGAAAGTTGATTTGTTCAATTAATTCAAAATTATATTTTTTTCCAACAAGTGACAGAAAACGACTGTTAAAGGGATTGTTTTCAAATTAGCAATGGTTAAGTTGTTTTCTTGAGATTTCTTTGTCAATTTGGGTTCAATTGTGAACCAACATACTAAATTTTAACATCTCCAAGTTAATTAATGTGTGCAGGTTTGAATTGTTTTTTTTATTAAAATGAATTGTAGTATAAAGTTTATAACAATGATCTTTCTCTTTTAAGTTTGTATATCAATTTTATTATTTAAATGTGTATATAGTTTCTAAACTAGTCCATTACACTTAGTTGTTTCGAACAAATTATTTCCAAATGAGATTTTTAAAATCTGATTTCCCAATTTGATATATTTCAAAAGAAGACAAGAAATATAATTCTCTCATGCATATTTTATTTCCTTTGTAATTAAACAGAGATTCCATTCACAATAGTAATTTAATCACCAATTGATATTCCCATTTCAATTACAACAATGTGAATAAGAGATGAACTTGCAATTCCTTTATTAATTATAAAAAAAAGAGAAACATCTTTACATCATTCAATGCCTGAATGTAATTTACAGAATTTTCATTTAGTTTCAAATACAGTTTACAAAATATATAACACTTTTTAACATTCCTTTTTCAAAACAGAGAAGGGAATATAATTATTTACATTTCACATTTCACTTTCAAAATTTCCTCATCAATGCAAGAAACTTCTCATTCACAATAATTATACAAATAATCCACTACAAAGTGGGAAGGATTACAATAAACTTGCTCATAAGAAGGGATTGTCAAACTGTACAATTCTTTTACTCCAAAACAACAACACGCTGGTTTTCTTCATCTTCTAACTGGATCACAACAAAAATGGGGGGAAAGGAAACACTCTTCACCCAACCAAGACATCTAATGAAAGGAGAAGCCTTCCTTTATCCTTGGCCCTCAATCCCCAACCAAGATACAATAACAGCTGCAATTCAACCATGGCAACAACTGGCTTCTACAACACAACATTCTTTCACATACACATTTTTTTAAAACACAAAGAAACACAAAACAAACAGTAGTTCACAACTGCATTTAGAAATATTTCAAAGTAGAACTCAGGCTTGATCTTGCAAGCCAAAGGAGCAAGGCCTATGGGGGAAGCTATTTAATCCTCCCAATTCAGAATTGGCCATCCACCAAATACAGATCGCCAAATAATTAATCACACACATTTCCTTATGCCCCCCACAAAATCCCTCCTTATGCCCCCCACAGATTTCCTTATGCCCCCCATAAGATAAGAAATGCAAGCTATTTCTTTTTCATGGTGGATCCCAAACCCAAACTCCCTCCAAAAAATTTTGATGCCAATGACATTCCCTTATACCCCCCACAAGAATTCTCCATAGCATTCTCCTACACCTTCCCTAAGGCATTCTACCCAACCAAGTAAAAATTAAAACAAAGCATGTATTTTCCACATAACACAACAATAAAATAATAGAAATAAAAGAGAGTTAAATTCCTACCTCTCCATGGTTACTTTGCTTGCAAACAGTAAGTTTTCCAAGACAATAACACAGCTCCAAAAAAACAAGCTTCAAATGCCAAACACAGCCCAAAACAACAACCTCGCAAGCATGCAAAGCTGTCTCCAAAACTTTCTTCAAAAGCTAGAGCTCCCACAAGAAAATACGCCACCAAGGAAGAATGCAAAAAGGTTTAACAACCCCAAAACAAAAAGAGATTTTGAAATATATAGAAGGGGGAAAGAAGAGGATAATGTGGATCCATGTATGATGCCACATCACACATCCTCTCAAATCAACACAAAAGACAAAATCTAAAATCCAAGGCTTAATAAAGAGGTGGGTGAAGAATGAAAAATTACTTGCACACTCCAAAACAGCCCACACCTCAAGGGACAACAATTAATTTAAATGTAAGAAAGTGCAATTAAAAACATGCACAAGATGAATAAAATATATTATAAAAAGTCATAAATCACTTCCCCAACCATAAGTATGGTTGGTAACATAAATTTAGAGGCATGGGACAAGTTTTACTTGTCCCACAAGCCTCCAAAAACAGCCCCAATGTCAAATTCGAATTTCCATGGAGGTGGAGTATTTCTTACTCCAAAATTTGACTTACACGAGCTCTTACACATCTTACACATCCCTTACAAATTAATTACAAGCAACCAACAACTCTAATAATTACTTTCCATATCCCAATTTAATTTATTTAAATTTTAAACATACGATCTCCTCACATTAATCTATCGCTATTAATTAATTAAAGAAGAGAACACATTATAAATAAAATACATACAACAATAAATAAACATTAACCATATCAACAAAAATACACAACCCATGATCACATATAAAGATGATTCCCCCCATGGGAATCTCTAACAAAACAACACACAACACAATAAAACAAGTTGCCATAGTGACCTTATCGAATTCACCTAGAATTCTATTTTGGTTGGTCTCTGATCCCCAATATTTTTTTATGATATTTTTAACCTGCAAAATACAAATACCTCCTTTGACCTCATGGCCATATCAGAATATCCAATATGATACAAATAGAATCACTAAATCAACTATATAATGAATCACAACAACATCGAAGTAACAACTACATCATTTGAATTTTTAATCCATAACTATATCAGTATCATAAAATATCCATTTTTTAGATCTATTCATAATATTCAAAATCACATGTCTGACAACGTCTGTAAAATATCCATGTACAATAATATATCATCATCTTCATATAAGGTATCTCTAGTGATCATCATGCATCGTAATCAAATCAAAATCTGTAATAATCCATAATCCAATGTCTAACAACATACTAAATCAAAACATAGTAATGTCTATAATGAAATCAACAGTATCAACATAAGCATCAAAAGGTGTCCAATGAAAGTGGGCACTACATGGATCAATGCAATGCAAGCTGAATATAATTCCCTGATTTAAAATCAAACTTGGGAGTTGGTTCCACCTCCAGAGAAATGAAGTATTATAGAGTCTAGGTGGTTATACAAAGTAAAATATAATACAAATGGTAGTATTGACAAACATAAATTTAGACTTGTTACTCAATGTTTCACTTAGAAATTTGGTATTGATTATGTTGAGACATTTTCCCCTGTAGTTAAAATGAGTATTGTTAGGACCTTATTTGCAATTGCCACTCAATTTGGGTGGGAAATCCACCAAATGGATGTGAAAAATACTTTTTTGAATGGTGATTTAAAATAATAACTTTACATGTCTCAACCTAAAGGATTTTAAGAAACTGGTAAAGAAAACTATGTTTGTAAATTGAAAAAATCCTTTTATGGTTTAAAACAAGCTCCTAGAGCTTGGTATGCAAAAATTAATTATTTCTTTAAACGGTCAGGATTTACTAATTATTCTTCTAATAATGATCTATTCATTAAGCAAGAAGGATCACATATTATCATTGTTTTTATATATGTTGATGATTTTCTTATGACTGGTGATAATCCTGCTTTAATTTGTAGAATTAAAGAAAAATTGAAACAATACTTTGAAATGACTGATTTAGGTCTCTTACATCATTTTATTAGCATAGTTGTATTTCAAGATAAACATTCTATTGTTGTTTCTCAAGCACAATATGCAGCCAATGTACTGAAAAAGTTAAACATGATTGATTGTAAACCAGTTTCTACTCTTATGGAAGTTAGAATGAAAATTGATCCTAAACCTGTATGTGAAAAATTTGATCCTACTTTATATAGGTATTTAGTTGGTAGTTTGATATATCTAACTATCACCAGACCAAATATTTCCTAAGCAGTAGGAATTAATTCTAGGTTTATGCAAGAACCTTATAGAGATCATAGAGTAGAAAGAATTATTAGATATATTAAAGGTACAATCAATTATGGGTTGCATTATACTAAGAATGAAAATGCTAACTTATAGGGATTTTGTGATTCTGATCATGGTGGTGATGTATTGGATAGAAAATCTACTTCTGGTTATGTGTTTAAACTTGGTGCACTAAAAAGTAACCAACTGTTTCTATCTCTTCAACATAAGCTGAGTATAGAAGTGCAATGAAAGCTGTAAAAAAGGCTCTATGGCTAAAGAGGTTGTTCGATGAGATAAAGATGAAGGATCCACGTAGTGTTCCTTTATTCTGTGAGAACCAAAGCACCATAGATCTTGCCCATAATTCAGTACAATATTAGAGGATGAAGCACATTGAGATACATATACACTTCATCTGTGAGAATGTACTAAGTAATGCTTGGGTTCAATAACCTTTTATGAGAACCTGTGAGAATATGTAAAACTCACAAATCATACTTAGCCACTAATCATGGGATGATCTTTGGGATTCCAAATCCTTTTGTACTAAAAGGTAACTTGAGTATGATGAAGGTGTTATAATTCATTCACCTGATATGCTAGCCTAAAACCTTTATGGTTTAAGGATTGTAAATTTTGTAGTGTGCCACAGGTAGGTAATCTATTGGCATATGTTATCCCACTTAACATTAAGGGGGAGTGTTTGAACATAATGTTTAAGTGGTCTAACCAACCATTAATTAATATGGGTCCATCACTATTATATAGGTTAAATATTTAATAATATGAAATATTTTTCTATTATTAAATATTCATACCTAGGTAATATACATTAGGTAAGTATTTAATAATGTGAATCATTTATGTTTATATTTATTAAATACACTCACCTAAGTATATGTGTAAACCATTTAGGTTGAAAAGGTGGGTTGGGAGACATACCCTTACTCCTTATATAAAAAGGACTTTAGGTCCTCATTTGATATATTCGGGAAATATATCAAAGGTGTGCAAATCAAGTGATTTGGTTTTACCCTTAGTAAATATGGTTTTAAGGAGGAGGTGATCTTACTAGATGTAAAATAAGTTCTCTAAAGTAAAAGGTTATTTTTAAAGTGGTTTTTACCCTTTTGGGGTTTTCCACTATAAATACAGTGTCACATGTGTTATTTATTTCCTGTAAGTATTTCTTTGTTTACTTTTGTTATGATGTAATGTTTATTTAAATATTTATTCTAACATTATAGAATATGTAAGTTGATTAAATATGTATATGTTAGAATCCTCAAATTCTAACATGTGTGTGTGTGTGTGTGTGTTTTTGTAAGTGTGTGCACGTGCATGTGAGGGTATTTTTATGCGTGTGTGTGTGTGATTACGCGTGCACGTGTATGTCAGCATATGTGTGTGCATGCATGTGCATGTGTGTGTGTGTGTGTGTGTGTGTGTGTGTGTGTGTGTGTGTGTGTGTGTGCGGGCACGTGCATGTGAGTGTATGCATGTGTGCATGTGTGTGGGTACATGTGAGCAAAATCATCCGTGGGTGTGTGTGTGTGTGTGTGTGTGTGTGTGTGTGTGTGTGTGTGTGCGCGCGCGTGCGTGTGAGTGTATGTGTATGTGTGTGTGTGTGTGTGTATGTGGGTGCGTGTGAGTGTAAGTGTGCATGGGTGTGGGTGTGTGTGCGTGCATGTGTGTGTGTGCGCGCGTATGCGTAAGCATTTGTATGTGTGCATTAGCATGCGTGTGCATGTGCATGTTTCTATGTGTGTGGGCATGTGTGCGTGCACGCACGTGGGTGTGTGTGCGTGAGTGTCATTATGTGTGTCTATACGTCTGGGTGTGTATGCGTGTGTGTGTTTGTGTGTGTGTGTGTGCACATGTGTGTGTGTGTGTGTGTGCATGCGCATTTGCATGTGTGTGAGTGTGTGTGTGCATGCACATTTGCATGCGTGTGAGTGTGTGTGTGTGTGTGCATGCACACGTGTGCGTGTGATTATGAGTATGTGTGTGTGGTTGAGCATGTGTATGTGTAAGTGCATGTGTGTAGTGCCCACTTTCCTTAGACACTATTCAGATACTGATCCTAACACTATTGATCACATTTTGGACATTGTTATGTTTTGATGTAGTATGATGTGTATATGCTAGATCATGGATTCCTATGGACATTATTATGTTTTGCTTAGTATGATGATTAGATGTTAGATCCTAGATTATTATTGATCTGGATTCAGATATTTTACTTGATGATCAATGAGACATTATTATTATTATGTGGATGATGATATAGACAGGTTATTGATGTTGATTTTAGACTTTTGACATTGATATTATGAATAGCTCTAGCATATGGATCTATTGGGTGATGATATAGTTGCAATTGAATTTAATAATAATGATAAACTCTTGATATTGTTGTGATTTTGATTTAATATTTATATGTTGATTATATATCTTCTTGAATGTTCTGATATGACCACGAGGCCGAAGGAGGTATTTTCATTTTTCCGGTAAAAAAAAAAAACACAACAATGTCGGGGGACTGGAGACTAACCATATTGAAATTCAGTGTGAAATCAACAAGGTCACCATGGCAACTGTGTTTGTTTTGTGTGTTTAATTATGTTAGGATTACCCATGTGGGGGATTTCCATTATTATGACTATGGGGGCATATGTGTTTTTTTATTATGTGTTCCCTTTTTAATTATTGTTGTGTGTATTTTATTTGTAATGTGCTTTTGTTTTAATTATTTAAAGTGATAGTATAATGTGAGAGTCATATAGTTAAAATTTAATTAAATTAAATATGATGTGGAAGGTGAAATTAAATGTTATTGTCTTGATTGAAAATGAAATTTATTTATATATTTTATAACCATATGGTAATTAAATAAATGGTTGTGTCTAAAGTTTGTAATAAATAAATGTCATAGAAATAAATGCATTTTAAAAGAGTGTGTAAGTTACCAAGTATGGGTTGTGTAAGTGAAGTGATAAATTGTGTAAGAAATTGTAAGAGGTTGTAAGAAGATTTTGGAAGGTCAAACACTCCATCTCTCTCTTGAAATTCGAATTTGAGCTTGGAGGACAAATTTGGAGGCTTGCAGGACAAGTTAAACTTGTCTGACACCTCTCAAAATCCTCCACCAACCATGTTTATTAATTTGGAGTCAAAATCAATTTATTTATTGCATTTTGATATGATTTATTGTAAGATTTGTTTGCACTTGTCTTACAAATTTTAAATGCATTCTTTTTTTTAAGGTGGGCAAAAATGAAGTGTGTAAGTGGTTTGTCATTCACATTTATTGTGATTTTATTGTTTTGATGTTGATTACATTTTGGATGAGGAAAAATGATGTGGCATCCCACTTGGAATCCACATCATCCTCTTTCACCCTCTCCCTTTAAAAATGGGAAGTGCTTCCTCATTTGAGGTTGTTGAAATTTTGTTATTTGCTTCTTGGGGTCAAATTTCCTCTTGCATTGGGAGCTTGTTCTTGTGGAAGGAGCTTGGATTGCTTTACATGCTCTGAATTTGCTGTTTGGGACTTATTTGTGCAACAAGGAATTTACTTTTTGAAAGAAAATCTCCATTATGGAGAGGTAGGGTCTTATCCCTTTTATTTTATTGTTTTTCTTACTCCTTGCATGCAAATTATTGAATGGTTTTTGTGGTTGCATTCTTTGAGGGATGGGTAGAATGCTTAGGGCATGGTGTGGAGAGAAGACTATGAGGTTATCAGAGGAGGGATAAGGGATTTGCCATTATTATTTGTTCTTGGGAGGGAATGTTGGTTTGGGATCCACCTAGGAAAGGAAATTGCTTGCATTTCCTACTTTGGGGGAGGCATAAGGGATAAATTTGGAGGAGGGATAAGGAGAGGTTGAGGAGGGATAAGTTTTATGGGATTGGTATGATCTTAGCGGTTTGCTCTTGGTGGATGCCAAAAATTCAACTTGGGAGTCATAAGGAGACATCCATAGTTCTTGCTCTTGCTTGGCTTGCTTGCTTGGAGAAGAATCCTTTGTTTTGTTTGTAATTGATTGTTGTAGTTGAGAACTACATCTTCTTGCTTTTTGTTTAATTATGTTTGTGAATTTATGCTTGTATGGGAAGAAGCCATGTTGCCATGTGTTGTATCATCATGTTCCATTCCAATATGGTTGGGGCTCGAGGGCCAATGGGGAAATATGGCTTCTCCTTTTCCATTGGATGTCTTGGTTGGGTGGAGAGCATTGCCTTTCCCCCTTCACTGTTGTGATTAGAAGAATAAAGATGAAGAAATAAGCATGTTGTTGTTTGGAGCTTGGAGAAAATAGTTTGACAGTCACCCTTTTTTGTAATTTTAAATGAAATCCTTCCCACTTCCGTGGATGAGTTTTATAATTTTGTAAGTGCCATTGATGAATGTAATTGATAATTGATATGTAAAATACATACCTTGTAATTGGAAAAGTTGTAAATGATAATTTGAGAAATGTTAAGAAGAATCATATTTATCTATTTTATTTGGAAAAGAAAAGGTGAATGAAAAAAATTTCTATACCTTGCATGTGCAATTTGAAAACCAAATCAGTAGGAAAGAAGATCAGTTGTAAGTTTATTTGAATTATCAATAAAAGGATAGCATTGATCCCTTTAAATTTGTATTGTTGTCGATGAATGAAGATCTGTTGAAAAGGAATAAGAATCCCTGTTTTGTAATGTAAAAGAAGATGCTTATAGAATGAAATTCAACATTATTTTCTTTGCAAACTGTCATGTTAAAATTGAAAAGTAGAGATGCATTTTAATTAGAGTTGAATGTTTGAAATTATGAAGCAATTAGATTAAGATTTGGAATCAAGTCATAATCTTATGCTCACCCAGAAGACAAATCAAACCAAAGCAGTAAACTCACTGTTTTAAAGTTAAAACTGATAATGTGCATTTGATTAAAAAAGTAATTTGATTTTATACTTCAACAATAAATTAAAAAACTATGAAATTTACACTTAGGAAGACTTGAGGAATCCAAATTCACTAAAACATTTCAAGAAAAAATCTCTAAAACTCTCAAAGAATTTCAATTCGGAGCTTGCATGGTCGTTTTTCCCGTCAACTATCAGAAAATTGTAAACTTGTATAAATTGATCAAATTTACATACTTAAAACATTCTAATTCTTCCCTAATTTTATCCTCCATGTTTGTTTGACATGTTGAGTGGAAGAAGAGTTCAAATTTTATCAAAATTGAACAAATCTTACAAGTAGGAAAAATTGTCATTTTTAAAATTATAATCCCTGCAGATCGATTTATTAAAATTGACCCTTGAAACTTAAAAAAAAATTAAAATTGATGATTTCTATTCAAAGAGGACTCTGAGAGCTTTCCAGAAAGTCCTCGTTTGCCTAAAATGGAGCTTCCTATCAAAAGTTATGGCCATTTGAAGTTTTACTTCAAAATGGCCATCCCAAACAAAAGAAAAAGAAATAAATAATTCGACCTAAGAAAAATTTAAATTTTGAACTTTGGAAAAATTTCCTAAAAATTTCTGCGGCCCCACCACCCTCTCATCCTATAATAAGTTTCCACGTGGCACCTTGGAGGGGCGAGCCCTTAATAAAAACTTAACATTTTGATTTTTTTTTTCCAAACTTCCCCGCAACCCTGCGGCCCCCATCCAATCACATGCTGACACGTGGCAGGGGGTTCACGTGGATCAAAACGGAAAACTTAACCATTTTTTCTTTGGAAAATTTTTCACTTTTCTCCCTGCAACCCCGCGGACTGGCACCAATCACATGTTGACACGTGGCAGGGAGGGCCTGTGGATTTAGAAATGAAAACTTAACTTTTTTCCCTTTTTGGAAACATTTCACTTTTTCCTCCACCGACCCGCATCCCCGCAGCCAATAGGATGTTGACACATGCCCCCATGGGTGCACGGGTCCATGCAATTCTTTTAACCTTTTAACTCCATGGGCAAAAAATCAAAATTTCCTTCGTCGGCCCGCGGCCAATCACAAAGTGCCACGTGGCCATTTGAGCAAGTGCGGAGGCACGGAGGAAAATTGAGACCTTCGTTTTGGGAAAAATTTCAAAATTTTCCCCATGAACCACCGGCCTGAACCAATCATGTGATGACACGTGGCATTTGGGAATTTTTTTCTAATTTTCTCCCTAACCCCGCGGACCTCAACGTGAATTTTTTTCCCTAAAACTCCGCCCGGCCATAACTTGAGTTTTACAAGGAGTTAGGAGGACTTCTTTATATGGTTGGAAAGGTGAGAAAATTTCCTATCCAATTATTCTAGTTTATGAAAGTTTTGATAATTTTAAATGTGTAAAAAATCTAGTTGTAGTTCATGGCTTGTTAGAGAGCAGGCCTGGGGATAAATTTCTCCTTGAACCTTAGTAAACTTGTAACCTCAAAATTGGAACCTTGTAAACTATTATAGGATAAAATAGAAATATTATGTTTGGTTACTCAGAGTTTGTTCTGGAACCTATTTAGTTTCAAACTAGTGTCTTATAACTTGTTGTAGACCCTTCCTTTCAGAAAAAATTATTCCATAATTTTCCTACTTTATTTCTTGATCGCAAGTGGTAGTTGAAGCGGGCATTACAATGTGCACATACACATGCAATTTTGTGTGAGTGTGAGTGTGCATGTGCATGTGCATGTGCATGTGTGTGTGCATGTGAGTGTACGTGTGCATGTGCATGTGCGTGTACATTTTCAGGTGCGTGTCCAAGTTCGTGTGCGTGTTCGTGTGTGTGTGTATTTGAGTGCATCTGTGTATATGTGTGTGTGGGTGTGGGTGTTGTGTGAGCATGTGTGGATGTGTGTGTGTGTGTGTGAGAGAGAGAGAGAGAGAGTGTGTGTGTGTGTGTGTGTGTGTGTGCATGTGTGTGCGTGTGTGTGAGTGTGTGTGTGTGTGCGTGCATGTGTTTGTGTGTGTGTGTTTACACATGTGTGCACATGTGTGTGTGTACATTTTCATGCGTGTGTGTGTGTGTGTGCGTACGCGTATGTGTGAGCGTGAGTGTATGTGTGTGTGTGTGTGTGTGTGTGTGTGTGTGTGTGTGTGTGTGTGTGTGTGTGTGTGTGTGTGTGTGTGTGTGTGTGTGCGTACGTGTATGTGTGAGCGTGAGTGTATGTGTATGTGTGTGTGTGTGTGTGTGTTCATGTGTGTGTGCATGCTTATGTGTATTTTTATTTTCATGAGTGTCTACATGTTTGTGTGCATCTGCATCTATGTACGTGTGCGCGTGTGTGTAAGAGAGAGTGTGTGTGTGTGTGAGTGTATGTGTGTGCATGTGTGCATGTGTGTGTGAGAGAGTGTGTGTGTGCATGTGTGCGTGAGTGTCCTCATGTGTGTGCTTGCGTGCGTCCATGCGGCTGGGCTTGCGTGCGTGCGTGTGTTTGTGTGTGTGTGCGTGTGTGTGAGTGTGTGTGTGCGTACACATTCGTGTGAGTGCGAGTGTATGTGTATGTGTGTGTGCGTGTGTGTGTGTGTGTATGTGCATGTGCGTGTGCATGTGTGTGTGCGTGTGTGTGTGCGCGTGCGCATGCACATGCATGTTTGTGTGCATCTACATTTTTGTGAGTATCTAGATGTGCATGTCCATGTGCGTGTGTGTGCATGTGTGCGTGTGAGTGTGCATGTGCGAGTACATGTGTGTGTGTTCATTCATGTGTGTGTGTGTGTGCGTGTGCACACGTGCACGTTTGTGCGTGTATGTGTGAGTGTGTGTGTGTGCCTCATTATAAAAAACATGTTTATTTTATCCCCATATG
>CM034152.1:307415936-307420936 GCA_019776745.2 Taxus chinensis
GTGTATGTGCTTGTGTATATGTGTGTGTGTGTGTGTGTGTGTGTGTGTGATGTGTGTGTGTGTGTGTGCGTGCATGATTTCGTGTGTGTGTGTATGCATGTGTACGTGTGTTTACGCAAGTGTGTGTGTGTGTGTGTGTGTGTGTGTGTGTGTGTGTTTGCGTGTGTGTTTGTGTGTGTGTGCATTTTTGTGTGCGCGTGTGCACGTGTGCACCTGTGTGGGCATATGTGCATTGTTACATATTTGTGCATGGGTGTGTGTGTTGTGTGTGGTGTGTGTGTGGGTGTGTGTGTGTGCGTGCATGCGTGTGTGTGCATGTGCTTTTCTATACAAACATGCGTGTGTGAGATTATGCAAGCGTGTGCGTGCATTTGCATGTGCGTGAGCATGTCCATATGCGTGCGTCTGTGTGTGCGTCTGTGTTAGTATGTGTGCGTATGCGTGCGTGTGTGTGTGCGTCAGTGTGCATATGTGTGCGTGCTTGTGTGCGCGTGTGTGTGTGTAGGTGTGTGCGTGTGCATATGTTTACATTTATGTTTGCACATGTGTTTGCGTGGTGTGTGTATGTGTGTGCATGTGTGTGTGTGTGTGTGTGTGTTATGTAGTAGGAATTAATTCTAGGTTTATGCAGGAACCTTATAGAGATCATTAGAATCTTGCAAAAAGGATTATTAGATATATTAAAGGTACAATTAATTATGGGTTGCATTATACTAAGAATGAAAATGCTAACTTATATGGATTTTGTGATTCTAATCTTGGTGGTGATATATTGGATAGAAAATCTACTTCTGGTTATGTGTTTAAACTTGGTGTAGGTACCATTACTTGTGCACCAAAAAGTAACCAACTGTTTCTATCTCTTCAACAAAAGCTGAGTATAGAAGTGCAATGGAAACTGCAAAAGAGACTCTATGGCTAAAGAAGTTGTTTGATGAGATAAAGATGAAGGATCCACGTAGTGTTCCTTTATTCTGCGACAACCAAAGCACCATAGATCTTGCACATAATCCAGTACAACATCAGAGGATGAAGCACATTGAGATACATATACACTTCATCTGTGAGAAGGTGCTAAGTGGTGAGATAGATCTCAAGTTCATGCCGACTAAAGAGTAGGTTGTTGATATCTTCACAAAACCCTTGAGTGATGTAAAAAAAATTCACTTTCGTGAAAAATTTGGATTGTCGGTGTTGCCATTGAGGGGGAGTGTTCATTACAATCTCACCTCCTAATGGAGCTTTGTTTTTGTAAAAAGACCTTTGGGCATTTGTAAAAAAGACCTTCAGGAAAGTGTAAAAAGACCTTTGGGCATGTATACCTCCTCGGCTTCTTTTTTAGAAAGAAGTGTAGAAAGATCTTAAAGGCGGTCTTCAGTAAACTCTTCAGTGTTATTGAGTTTACTGGTAAACATCCAGTACAAACATATTGTTAAGGAGGTCCTTGGTTATAAAAGGCTCCTATATGCTTGGGTTCAATAACCTTTTATGAGAACCTGTGAGAATATGTAAAACTCACAAATCATACTTAGCCACTGATCATGGGATGATCTTTGGGATTCCAAATCCTATTGTACCAAAAGGTAACTTGAGTATGATGAAGGTGTTATAATTCCTTCACCGATATGCTAGCCTAAAACCTTTATGGTTTAAGGATTATAAATCTTGTAGTGTACCACGTACACGTAATCTATTGGCATATTTTATCCCACTTAACATTAAGGGGGAGTGTTGGGAACATAATGTTTAACTGGTCTGATCAACCTTTAATTAATATGGGTCCATCACTATTGTATAGGTTAAATATTTAATAATATGAAATATTTTTCTATTATTAAATATTCATACCTAGGTAATATACATTAGGTAAGTATTTAATAATGTGAATCATTTATGTTTATATTTATTAAATACACTCGCCTAGGTATATGTGTCAACCATTTAGGTTGAAAAAGTGGGTCGAGAGACATACCCTTACTCCTTATATAAAAAGGACTTTAGGTCCTCATTTGATATATTCGGGAAATATATCAAAGGTGTGCAAATCAAGCGATTTGGTTTTACCCTTGGTAAATAGGGTTTTAAGGAGGAGGTGATCTTACTAGATGTAAAATAAGTTCTCTGAAGTAAAATGTTATTTTCAAAGTGGTTTTTACCCTTTTGGGGTTTTCCACTATAAATACTGTGTCACATGTGTTATTTATTTCCTGTAAATATTTCTTTATTTACTTTTGTTATGATGTAATGTTTATTTAAATATTTATTCTAACATTATATAATATGTAAGTTGATTAAATCCGTATATGTTAGAATCCTCAAATTCTAACATGTGTGCGTGTGTATGCGTGCGTGTTTGTGTGCGTGTGTGCATGTGCATGTGAGGGTATTTTTATGCGTGTGTGTGTGTGTGATTGCGCGTGCACATGCATTTCAGCGTATGTGTGTGCATGCGCATGTGCATACGTGTGAGTGTGTGCACATGTGTACGTGTCTGTGTGTGTGCATGTGCAGGCACGTGCGTACGAGTGTATGTTTGTGTGCGTGTGCGTGTGTGCGTGTGTGTGAGCACAAGCATCCACGCGCGTGCGCGCGCGCGCGCGTGTGTGTGTGTGTGCGTGCGTGCGCGCGAGTGTATGCATATGTGCTTGTGTATGTGTATGTGGGTGCGTGTGAGCGTAAGCATGTATGGGTGGGTGGGTGTGTGTGTGTGTGAGCACGCGCGCACGCGCGTGTGCGTGTGTGTGTTTGTTTTTGTGTGTGTGTATGCGTAAGCATTTGTATGTGTGCGTGTGCGTGTTTCTATGTGTGTGGGCATGTGTGCATGTACGCACACAGGCGTGTGTGCGTGAGTGTCATTATGTGTGTCTATGCGTCTGTGTGTGTGTGTGTATGCATGTGCATGCCCATGCCTGTGTTTGTGTGTGTGTGCGTGCCTGCGTACGCATGCGTGTGAATATGAGTATATCTGTGTATGTTTGAGCATGTGTGCATGAGCATGTGCATGTGTAAGTGCATGTGCACATACACATGCGAGTGTGTGTAAGTGTGCGTGTGCATGTGCATGTGCGTGTGGGTGTGAGTGTACGTGTGCATGTGCATGTGTGTGTACGTTTTCATGTGCGTGTCCAAGTTTGTGTGCATGTGCATGTGTGTATATGTGTGTGTGGGTACGGGTGTTGTGTGAGCGTGCGTGGATGTGTGTGTGTGTGTGAGAGAGAGAGAGAGAGAGAGTGTGTGTGTGTGTGTACATGTGTGCATGTGCATGTGTGTGTGTGTGCGTGCATGTGTTTGTTTACACATGTGTGCATGTGTGTGTGTGTGCATTTGCATGTGCGTGTGTGTGTGAGTGTGTGTGTGCATATGTGTGCGTGTGGGTGTGTGTGCGTGTTCATGTGCATATGCATCTTTATGTGCGTCTGTATGTTCGTGTGCGTGTGCATGTGCGTGTGTGCGTGTGCGTGTGTGTGCGTGGATGTGTGTGTGTGTGTGAGAGAGAGAGAGAGGGAGTGTGTGTGTGTGTGTGTATGTGTGTGCATGTGTGTGTGTGAGAGAGTGTGCGTGTGCATGCATGCATGAGTGTCCTTGTGTGTGCTTACGTGCTTCTGTGGTTCCAGGTGTGCGTGTGTTTGTGTGTGTGTGTTTGCACATGCGTGCATGTGTGTATGTGTGCATTTGCATGCGCGTGTGTGTGAGTGTGTGTGTGTGTACGCATACGTGTGAGCGTGACTGTATGTGTATGTGCGTGTGTGTGTGTGTGTGCGTGCGTGTGTGTGTGTGTGTGCATGTTTGTGTGTGTCTACATTTTTGTGAGTATCTGGATGTGCATGTGTGTGTGTGCATGTACGTGTGCGTGTGTGTGTGTGCGCATGTGCGTGTGCATGTGTTCATGTGCGTGTGCGTGTAGGAGTACATGTGCGTGTGCGTTCATTCATGTGTGCGTGTGTGTGTGCGCGTGCATGCACGTTTGTGCCTGCATGTGTGAGTGTGTGTGTGCCTCATTGTAAACAACATGTGTATTTTATCCCCATATGTTTATGTGTGCGTGTGCGAATGCGAGTGAGTGTGTGTGTGTGTGTGTGTGTGTGTGTGTGTGTGCGTGCTCGCATGTACGTGACTGTGTTTTTGTGTTTTTGTGTGCACGCGTGCATGAGTGTGCATGTGTGTGTGTATGTGTGCATACCTCCATGTGTGTGTTTGGGTGCATGTGCACAAGAGCGTGTGTGTGCATGTGTGTGCTCGTGTGTGTGTACATGTGTGCATTCATGTGTGAGTGCGTGTTTGCCTGTATCAGTGTGTGAGTGTGTGGATGTGTTTGTACATGTGCGTGTGCGTGTGCGTGTACGTGTGTGTTTATGTGTGCATCCATCCATGCGTTCATGAATGTGTGTGCATGTGCATGCACACGTGCATGACTGTGTGTGCGATTGTGTTTGTATATGCCTCATTGTAAACAATATGTTTATTTTATCCCCTTTTGTTTATGTGTGTGTGTGCATGTGCGTGTGCGTGTGTGTGCATACATGCGTGTGCATATGCATGAGTGTGTGCGCGCATGTATAAGGGTTGTTTTATGCGTGTGTGCGTGTGTGGGTACGTGTGTGCATGTGTGTCAACATGCGTGTGTGTGTGGGTGTGTGCATGTGTGTGCACGTACGAGTGAGTGTGTGTGTGCGCGTGTGTACGCGTGTGTGTGTGTGCGTGCGAACATGTGCATGTGAGTGTATGCATGTTTGCGTGTGTGTGGGGGTGTGTGTGAGTATGAGTGTGCATGGGTGTGTTCATGTGTGTGTGTGTGTGTGCACGTGCATGTATGTGTGAGTGTGTGTGTGTGTGTGTGTTCCTGTGTGTGTGTGCTTATGCATGTGTGCATGTGTGTGTGTGTGCGGGTGTGTGTGTGTGTTTGTGTATGTGTGTGTATCTCTCTATGTGTGTGCGTGTGCGTGTGCGTGTCTGTGCACATTAGCGTTTGTGTTTATATGTGTGTTTGTGTGTGTGCATGT
>CM034152.1:307428436-307453436 GCA_019776745.2 Taxus chinensis
TTTATGTGTGTGCGTGCGTGTGTGTGCGTGTGAACGTGCTCATGTGCATGCGCAGGCATGCGTGCATGTGTTGGTGCATCAATGCGTGTGTGCATGCATGTGTGTGTGTGCGTGTGCCTCATTGTAAACAACATGTTTATTTTATCCCTTTATGATAATTTGTGTGTGTTTACGTGTGTGTGTGTGTGTGTGTGTGTGTAGGTGTGTGTGCGTGTGCGTTCGTGTGCGAGCGTGTGTGTGTGTGTGTGTGTGTGTGTGTGTGCGCGCGCGCGCATGTGTGTGTGCATGTGCATGTGAGTATACATGTGCGTGCGCGTGTGCGTGTGCGTGTGCGTGTTCGTGTGTTCATGTGCATGTGTGTGTGTTCATGAATCCTTTTAACTTGTTGTTACTTTTCAGTAAGGATTTCAAGTCCAATTATCTCT
Organism: Taxus chinensis; assembly: GCA_019776745.2. Taxonomy (NCBI): domain Eukaryota; kingdom Viridiplantae; phylum Streptophyta; class Pinopsida; order Cupressales; family Taxaceae; genus Taxus; species Taxus chinensis. The sequence goes on from CM034152.1 coordinate 307,428,862, forward strand.
GTGTCTTCAATGCTATCACAGCTAATTGAGTTTCTACATTTCCTTTTGTACAATGCTTTGAAATGTCATTTTTAAAGAGACATGATATATATTATTGTAAGCAAATTCAACTAAAGGAAGATATTTTTCCCATTTGTAGTGTTGATCCATGGAATACATTCGTAACGTTTCTTCCAAGACCTGATTAACTATCTCAGTTTGACCATCTGTTTCTAAATGGTATGCGAAACTAAAATTCAGTTTAGTTCCTAAGGCTGCATTAAGCGTTTGCCAAAATCGAGATATCATTATAGGGTCTCTATCAAATCAATTCACGTACTCCATGCAATCTGAAAATTTCATGCACAAATCTTTTTGCTAAAACAGGTGAATCATCCTTAAGATTACCAACAATAAAATGTGCAACTTTTGTCAATTATTAACTAAAATAACATCATGTTTATTTCTTGACATAGGCATCCCCTAAACAAAATCTCTGCTAATTACCTGCCACTTATATTGTGGTATGCTATGAGGATACAATATACCAGATGGGTGCATATGCTTAGCGTTAACAAGATGAAATTCCAAGCAGTGTGTCACAAAATCAGTTATATCTTTCTTCATCTCTTTTCGAAAATATTGTTGTTTTACATCAACAAGCATTTTTGTAATACCGATATGTCCTAAGTAAGGTGAATTATGATATTTTATCATTAAATTTTTCTTTAACTCATTTTCCGAAGGTACATACACCTGATTATCATATCTCAAAATTCCTTCATTATTGAAGGGAAAACCTTTATAGCTTATGTCATTTGGATTTGTAGCAAGTGTTGTTTTTACTTGCAGAAAGTAAAAATCAGATTCTATGATACTTTTTACATCATCCTTAAATTGAGTTCTCAAATTTATAAGTGCAAAAATATGTTTCCTACTATTTAGTGCATCTACCACTCTGTTTTCTTTGTGTAGTGTTCGCTTTCCTTTGACACCTTTTGATACTTATTTTGATACAATCGATCACGTTATAGACATTATATGTTTTGATTTAGTATGTTGTTAGACACTTGATCATGGATTATTGTTGATCTTGATTTGGATATGATACATGATGGTTATTAGAGACACTCATCGTGCACCCTATTGAGCCCATCCCAGGGTGAAGAAGATGCACGCCACCTTGCGACAACTATACCATTGGAGAGGACTTCGCAGAGACATGGCTCAGTTTGTGTCACGATGTTTAGAGTGCCAGAGAGTTAAGGTTGAGCATCAGCATCTAGCAGGCCTTCTTTATCCTCATGCTATACCGGAATGGAAGTGGGACACCATTTCCATGGATTTCATTTTTGGGCTATCGATATCGAGATATCACCACGATGCCATTATGGTCACGGTTGATAAATTGACAAAAGTGGCTCACTTTTCTCCAGTGAAGACCACTTACATAGCTAGAGAAGTGGCTCGGGTATATTTGGATGAGATTTTCAGGTTGCATGGGATTATGTGAAAGATCATTTGTGACCGCGATCCTCTGTACACTTCACATTTTTGGACTACCATGCAGTATGTTCTCGGAACGAGAATCAACTTCAGCACAACATATCACCCTGAGATAGATGGACAGACTAAGCGGGTGAATCAGATTTTAGAGGATATGCTCAGGATTTATATGATGGATCAACAGTCTAAATGGGAGGAGTACCTATACTTAGTGGAGTTTGCCTACAATAATAGTTTTCAGAATTCCACAGGCATGACTCCTTCTCATGCTTTGTATGGTTGAGAGTGCATGACACCTCTTAGCTGGGACAAGTTAGAGGACATAATATCTCTTGGACCAGCTCTTCTACATGACATGGAGCAGCAGGTGGTGTTGATCAGACAGAGATTGTAGGAGGCACAAGATAGGAAGAAGAAGTATGCAGATCAGCATAGGATCGACCATAGTTTTGATGTGGGCATGAAGTTGTTCCTTTGTGTCAGGCCACACAAGAGCCCTATCCATTATGGAAAAGGTTCTAAGTTAGATCCTAGATTCATTGGTCCTTTTGAGATCTTGGAGCGTATCAGCCTTTTGGCCTACCATCTAGCATTGCCACCCAGTTTGTCTCGCATACATGATGTTTTTCATGTTTCAGTTCTCAGGAGATATATTGTAGATCCTTCTCACATGTTAGATTAGACATCATTGCAGGTGCAGGATCAGGGGCAGGTGATGGTGTAGCCCGTTCACATCTTAGATCGCAAGACCCTGGGCCTTCGAGGAAGAGAGGTTGATTAGGTTCGGGTGCAGTGGGACATGTATGATGAGATTACAACTACATGGGAGGATGCTACTTCATTACGAGTTCAGTTTCCACATTTTTTCCAGTGACTTCCAGGAGGAAGTCGAGTCTAAGGGGAGGGGGATGTAGTGCCCACTTTCCTTTGACACCTTTTGATACTTATTTTGATACAGTTGATCATGTTATGGACATTATTATGTTTTGATTTAGTATGTTGTTAGACACTTAATCATGGATTATTGTTGATCTTGGTTTGGATATGATACATGATGGTTATTAGAGACACTCATATGTGGATGATGATATACTATTTGACATGAATGTTTTATGGATGTTGTTCGAACATGTGATTTTAGATATTATGAGTAGATCTAGAAAATGAATATTATATGATGATGATATAGTTGTTGAGATAAATTGTATGTGATAATGTTAAACTGCCTTGATATTGTTTTGATTCACTTATTTAGATGATTTTGTGATTATATTTATATTCATTTTGGATGTTTTGATATGGCACGAAGCCAAAGGAGGTATTTGTGTTTTGCAGGTTAATATCACAACAAACATCGGGGGATCGGAGACCAACCGCAATGGAATTCTAGGTGAATTCGACAAGGTCACCATGGCAACTTGTTTTGTTGTGTTGTGTGTTGTTTTGTTAGGGATTCCCATAGGGGGATTACCTTTATATGTGACCATGGGTATTATGTATTTAATTGATGTAGTTAATTTCTATTATTGTGGTATGTATTTTATTAGTGATTTGTTCCTTTCTTTTATTTAATTAAAATTTTGATAGATTAATGTGAAAAATCATATGGTTAAAATTTAATAAATTAAATTGGGATATGGGAAAGTAATAATGGAAGTTGTTGGCTCCTTGTATTAATTATGTAAGTGATGTGCAAGTTGTGTAAGAGTTGTATAAGTCAAATTTTGGAGTATGAAACACTCCACCTCCATGGAAATTCGAATTTGTCCTTGGGGGCTGTTTTTGGAGGTCTGTGAGACAAGTAAAACTTGTCTCATACCTCTCAATTTAATTTACCAACTATACTTATGGTTGGAGAGGTGATTTTAGACTTTAATAATGCATTTTATTAATCATGTTACCTATTTTGATTGCACTCTCTTACATTTATTTGATTAGCAGTCCTTTGGGGTGTGGGCTTTTGGAGTGTGCAAGTAATTTGTCATAATTTCACCCACCTCTTTATTGTGCTTGGGAGAATGAAGTTTTGTATTTTGTGTTTGAATTTGAGGATGTGTGATGTGGCATCCTACATGGATCCACATCATCCTCTTCTCTTCCCTCTCTATAAAATTCAAACTCTTTGCTTGTTTTGGGTTGTTGAATCTTTTTGCAAAATTCCTTGGGGCGCATTTTTCTTGTGTTGGAGCTCTTGCTTTTGGAAGGAGTTTGGAGAATTTTGTTTTGGACTGTGTTTTTTTGGCATTTGAAAGCTTGCTGTTGGAAACAAAAACTACCATGGAGAGGTAGGAGTTTTATCTATCTTTTATGTTGTCATTTTTCTTGTTGTGTTGTGTGAAGGGTGCATGTTGAATTTAATTGTTGGCTGGTTGGGTAGACTACCATAGGGATGGTGTAGGAGAAGACTATGGGGAATCCATGTGGGGGGCATAAGGGAATGCCATTGGCATTAGAATTTTGAGGAGGGATTTTGGGTTTGGGATCCACCATGGAAAAGAAATAACTTGCATTTCTTACTTTGTGGGGGGCATAAGGAAATCTATGGGGGGCATAAGGAGGGATTTGTGGGGGGCATAAGGATATGTATGGTGAAATCTATTGGCAGTTTGTTCTGGTGAATGCCCAATTCCCAATTGGGAGGCATAAACAGCTTCCCTCATAGACCTTGCTCCTTTGGCTTGCATGATCAAGCCTGAGTTTTGTTTTGATTGTTTTCAAATGCAGTTATAAACTGCTATTTTTATGTGGAATTTATTTTATATGTATTATGCATATTGAAAGAATGTTGTGTGTTGTGGAAGCCAGTTGTTTCCATGGGTTAAATTACACCTCTTATTGTATTTTGGTTGGGGCTCGGAGGCCAATGATGAAGGAAGACTTCTCCTTTCATTGGATGTCTTGGTTGAGTGGAGAGCATTGCCTTTCCCCCTCTTTTGTTGTGATCAAATTGGTGAAAAAAAAGAAACTTGCATGTTGTTGTTCTGGAGTGAAGGAAAATGTAGTTTGACAGTACCTTGTGAAACATACTCATTTGTAATCCTTTCCCACTTGATCTGGATGAAGTTGTAAATGAATATTGTGAAGAAATGATGTTCTAAATTGATTATGAAAGTGGATATTCGAATTGTGAAAAATATTTACATTCTTATCTATACATTGGAAAGAAAGAAATCGAAATGTGTTATTGCATTCTAACATGGAAAGAATGTAAATATGTATCTCCTTTTGAATTAATAAAGAATTGTAAGTTCATCTCTCATTGCATTGTTGGGTTGAGTTGGAATATCAAATTGTGATTGGAATCTCTGTTTAATTGCAAAGGAAAGAAAATACGTATGAAGGAAGTATATTGCTTGTTTCTTTTGGAAATATATGAAATTGGAAATCAGACTTTACAATTTAGCTTTGAAATGATTTTTTTATAAACAAATAAATGTATTAGATTAGATTAGAAATAAAATATCACAATTAGATGATAAAATTGATATACAGATTTTCCTAGAAATGAATCTCTGTTGTAAATTTAAAACTGACAATAATTTAATCAAAATGTACAGTTTGGACCTGCGCATAATAATCAACTTGAAATTGATATGATTTAGCATGTTAAGACATCAATGAACTCAAATTGACAAAGAACCCTTAAGAAAACAATTTTAAACATTGCAAAATTGAGCCAAATCCCTTCCACAGCCGTTTTCTATCATTTGATGGAAAAATGTATGTTGAAAATCAAACAAGTGAATTTACCTCCCTAAAGCACTTTAAATCCTTCCTAGAGTAAACCTCCATGTATGTTTGGCATGCTGACTGAAGGAGGTGATCAAATTGGATCAAATTGAATCAAATTGATAAGTTTAAATTTACCAGTTGGTTGTTTAAAATCCTGTAAATCATTTTTGTAAAATTGACACCTTAAACTTTATCAAAAAGTAAAATTTAGAATTCCTGTGCAAAGAGGGCATCGATAACTTTCCAGAAATTCTTCGTTTTCCTAAAACCAAGCTTTCTAGCTCAAGTTATGGCACTTTGAATTTTTCCTTCCTTGGCAGGAAAATTTGAAAAAAAATTCCTTGGTGGGCTCGCGGCCTGAAAATTTCCTATCAAAATTATCCTTCGAAAACTTTTGAAAAATTCTTGGAAATTTTTTTATCTTTTCCTCCATCGGCCTGCATCCAATCATAGGCTGCCACATGTCCTCACTGGGCATTGGTGGAGGTGCGGCATCTTTTATGCCCTTGCGCCTTTTAATTTAATTTAATTGTTTTGGGAAAATTTTTGAATTTTACCCCGTCGGCCTGTAGCCAACCAGAGGGTGCCACGTGGCACCTTGGGGGTGATAGTAGAGAAGGGATAACTTCATCATTTTTTAAAAAACTTTGTCTTTGAATTTTTTTTATAAAAACCCCCATGGTCCCACACTCCCACCTTGCCTTGGGAAAATCCTCTATACAGACACGTGGAGTCATGCGCACTTTTACCCCTTTCACCCTTCCCTTTGGCAAATTTTCCACAAGACTCCCATCGCCTTGCCCTTCCCTTTTTTCCAGCAATGACTCAGAGGACGCCACATGTCCCTAGAGGATCCGCGAAGGCGCGGAAGTAATTTTTAATTTTCTCCTCGCACAAGGAAATTTCTAAACACCACCTCGTGACCCGCCAACCCGAAATTTACTTTTCACCCCCGCTTGACACATGTCCCCTTGGGGAAAATTTGACCCCTAAAGTTTTCCTACCTATATCTTGAGTTTTTGAAGGAGTTAGAAGGACTTCTTCATATCAGCGGAAAGGTGAGAAAATTTTCTATCCAATGGGAATGATTTAGGGAAATTTTGAATGTGTTAAGTGTTAGAAAAATCAAGTTGAAACTCTGAGCCTGTTAGAGAGTGGGTATGGTGATATTTTACTCCCTGAACTTAACTGAAACTTCTAACCCTAAAATTTGGACCATGTGACCTTTGGAAATTGTTAATAATTAAAAATTATGTTCTAGTAAAATTGAATTGTTCCGAATCCTATTAGTGTCAACTATTTTCTTACCACCTGGTTGTGGATACTTCTAATAAAAAAACTTCTTCCATAATTTCCCTAACTAACCCTAGGTTGATTCTTGGGTCTCAAGTAGGTTGTTTTAATGGGCATCACACTTTGCCTTTTATATAACTTATGTCAAAATCATATATAGTGACAAAAATTCTTACCATCTTCGTTGTCTTGCGTTCAGATTTGGCTGAGTGAAAATATACTTCAACTCAAGATGATAAGTATTTAATTCAAAATGTCTTCCTAAAAGATAATATCTCCATACTTGAAGTGCATGAACTATGGAAATAAGCTCTAAGTAATGGGGAGAATAATCCAAGTCATGTAACTTGAGTTTTTTACACTCATATGCTATATAACATGTTCATTTTGTAAAATAATACCTCTAGTTCCTTCTCCGGAAGCATTTGTAACTACCGTAAAGTTTCCATTTGGATCATGTACTACTAAAATGGGTTCAGATGTTAATTGATCCTTAAGAGTTTTAAATGTTGATTCACATTTATCACTCCAAAAAAATTTCTTAACTTTATTTTGTAATGAAGTTATCGGTGCAACAACTTTTGAAAAGTCCTTAACAAACTTCCTCTAGTAACGAGCAAGCCCCATGAAACTTCTGACTTCATGTACATTCTTAGGTGCATGCCACTCAGTTATGGAAACAATCTTTGATGGATCTACTACTATTCCATCCTTACTTATGACATGTCCTAGATAGTGAACTTCTGTTTCATAGAAAGAACATTTGGACAACTTACCATACAACAGTCTCTTTCTCTAGATTTCAAGTACTATTTTTAAATGCTCATGATGCTCATTAATGCTTTTGGAATAGATAAGAATATCCTCCAAGAATACAAGTACAAAATTTTCCATGTATTCTTGAAAGATATTATTCATTAAGTTCATAAAAGTTGCAGGTGCATTTTTCAAACTGAAAGGTAAAACTATGTTTTATTTTTAACTGATGATACCCATAATGAAGATTTATCTTAGAATATACTGATGCACCACACATCTGATAAAATAGATCATCAATTCTAGGAAGTGGATATCTAATTTTATTATTGCTTTGTTTAACATCCTATAATCAATACACAGTCTAAGTTTTCCATCTTTTTTTTTCCCAAAAGTTACCAGTGCTCCCCAAGGTGAGACACTTGGTCTTATCAAACCTTTAGACAATAGTTTTTGTAACTATTCCTTTATCTCTACCAGTTCAATGTTATTCATTTGGTATGGTGCCTTGGAAATAGACTCAGTTCCTGGTTTGATTTAAATTGTGAATTCAAACTCTCATTTGGACGGAAGATTGGGTAGTTCTTCCAGGAACACATCGCAGAAATCTCTTAACAATGAATATTTTTCAAAGAAATCACTATCCCCTTCAGTTTTTTAAGAAAGTTTTACTACATACAAATTACATCCTCTATTTTTGGCCTTTTTAAGTTGCATAGCTGACATTTTCCTAACTGAAATTTCTCATGTTACCCCTTGGATGTTTGTTGTTTTCTTCAGATCGTCAAGACAACTAATGGGTTTTTCAAAACAATCTACTTTTTCTTTATGTTCAGTAAGATAGTTAACACCTATTAATACATCATATGACCCCAAAGGAGAAACATAAAGATCAAATTCAGTGGAAAAATAGCTAAATCTAGGAATTGTCCAAAAAAACACTTACTAACTGTGTGGATAACATTATTTCCATAATGTACAACCCAATATTTTCTATTTTTCCACCTTTTCCTTTTAGTTTAGCAGCTAATTTACTAAAAATACAGCATTCAGTAGCTCCATTATAAAAAATATAGTAACATGCATACGAAATAATTTACCTAGCACTTATATAGGTGTAACTTGTTTTTCATCTTGTTTATCAGCTACTGCAACATGCATCTTATACTGCTGATTGCTGTCATCATTTCTTAGAGGGCATTGATTTCCATAATGATCTTTACCACAGTTTTAGAAGCCCCATACATGTACTCTTTTGGGTTTAAATTTATTTTCAGTTCTGAAATTGTTGTTCTATCCTCCATAAGACTTATGTCCATTATTATTGTTCTTAACAAAGTTGTTTCGAACATTTGCAGAAAGTTTATTTATTGTTCTTTTCTTATTGTTATTAGAAAAAAATTTATTTTTGGTACCAAACTTTTTCCATGCCCTCTTTTTGGGTGTAAGAGACGAATAAGTAGGAATTTTCTTTCTGATTTCTCCTTATGGGCAGAAATTGCTTTTAATTTTTGTTCCTGCCAAATGAATTTTCATACAACCCCTTCTATGGTGGTTGGGTTATGAACATCTACCTCACCCCCTATGATACGGTTTAATCCCATAATGAATTTTTGTATCCTAAACTTCTCGTCAGTTTGATACTGAGGCACGTACTTAAGAATTTTAGTGAACCTCTCCCAGTACTCTGTTACAGTTAACTTTCCCTAAGTTAAGTTCTAAAATTTTGTCATCTTTTGATCATAATAAAGTTGTGGCAGCCAATGTTTCCTAATATTAATCTTAAATTGATCCCAAGTTATGTTTGTTTAATCAATTTTTACTTCAGCCTTACAGTTTTCCCAACAAGACGATGTCTCATAGGAAAGCTGATAAGCCCCCCATACTGCTTTAGTTTCCTCTTAGAAGTTCTGTTGTTGCAGAATCACAGTACCCCTAGACGCAGATCAGGATTCTAGGTTGATCACTCTAGCATCCAGTGTGATTGCACAACATGGAAACCTCTCTCCAAGTGTGGGGACTTGTGAAACTGAGAGAGGAATCTCCAGATTAGAGGCTGGTTCCTCAAACTCCTTTGATTTAGATCTATATTTTGAAAAACTACAGAGGTTTGAAACCTAATCCTACTCTAAAATCCAAGGAGACAGAGATAGAAAGTTCAAAAAATGAAACTAAACTAACAAGTGATACACCAAAGGAGGAGTGGTGAACACTTCTTGTTCTGCAGATAGACACAGATCATAAAAATGCAACATAAAACATCATGCATGAGCTGATAAGATGTAATCAGAGGTCTGAAATGAAACAAGCAACACAAACAGAGGACTGAAAGCTGATCACAGAGCCTGTATTGTCATTTCCACTGTCAAAATCCTTGTATTACAACATCAAAAAGGTAGTAAACCTGTTACAATTTTTAGAAGAGGTCTGATATTTGCAAGAATCAGTTGTTACAGGTGGAAGAAGAAGCTTGCTATCCAAAAAAAATGTTCCCCCTTTAGAAATGAGCCAAATCTGGCTTTTACAGTGCAAGGGTCGAGCCCAGGGGACAGGAAACGTACAAAAACATGAGAGCCCATCCCTCCTTGAATGTAGGTGCATTAAAATGGCATGGGGGACCTTAAAAACCCATACCCTATCATTTTGACCGAAATATAGGAGAAGGCGACCCATTCTGCATTAAATATGGTCACTGGAATGTCACTTCTGGCCATGAACACACGTCAAATCTGTTTCTCAATTTTATCTCTCTAGACTACACCAAAACTCAATATTAACCCTAGAATCACGTAGAGAATTTCATAAGCTTTCCATTGATATAAAGAACGTGCAAATCTGAGCTTTGGATCAAAAGATATGGAGATCTAAAGATTTAGGGCATGAAATAGGCGAAAATGTGTTTTAAAATTTTTTTCCCGCGCTCTGCCACTTGTATTGATTGGTCGCGTAATTCTCTCTCCTTCCCTACTTCATTGGACACGTGTCTTATTTTTATTGGCTCAGGATTTTCCTTCAAAAAAATCCCTTTGACCTTTAAACCTTTCTCCTTGTGACACATGTCATGATCTGGTTGGTCCGCGGGTCTACCGGCTCTTTCGCGTCCACTACGTCCATTTGTCTTGGATGTCCCAGTGCTTCGCGGGCCAAAAACTTCCGATCCACCCGAAATGGGATTCTTTGTCCCTTATCTGTCGATGACACGTGGTGCAATCTGATTGGATCTCAGCTTTTTTGGCTATCCGCATCCCACGCGTCCCTTTGTCCCAACTGTCCCAATGCTGAAGTTCCTCGTTTCGGCTGAACCAACCAGTTCACGTCCTTCACGTACATTTGTTCCATCTGTCCCAAACTGTCTGGGACAAATTCTTCTGAACCACCTGAAATGGGCTTCCTTGCTCTCGGCCGCTTCGCCTTTTCGTGTCCTCGTGGCCCAGATGTCCCAACTACTTAGTACAAAAGTTCTCCATTTCGGCCGATCCGGGCGGTTCGCGTCCTCAAGGCCCAAATGTCCCGAGCCGTTAGTCGATTTTCTTCTCCTTCGGTCGAACCGGCTTTCCGCGTCCCGACGGACCGATTGTCCCAGTGCTAAAATTTTCCTTTTCGGCCAAACCGGCCGGTTCGCGCCCTTCGCGTACATTTGTTCCACTTGTCCCAGTGCTTCGTGGGCCGCCTAGAGGCATTTCAGCCGAACCATGCCTTGGTGTCCCGAATGTCCCAACTGTTCCTAGGACAAGGACTTAGCCGATTTTCACAATTTTTCCTAGCCCAAGCTTATTTTCTGTAACTTTTTCGTATTTTCTCAGAGCTTGCTCTTTTCAACCTGGACAGGAGAGTTAGAAAAAATTCTGAGGGGACCCTAGAAACATGATTTTTTCCCTGAATCCATCCATTTTCCTGGGACTCGAGAATTCTGATGTATGTTATCAAATCAACCCTGGGGTGGATTTGGATAACAATTTGGTGACTCAACGGGGATACCTGCCTGCTAGGTAGAAGATACCAGTTGCCTGAAGCAGTCCATTGGGCATGGAGTCATCAAATATTCTGTTTAGAACCCCAACTGACTCAGAATGTGCAAGGAGGAAGATGGAATGCCACCTAATGAAAGTAATAGACTACAAAACATCTCCATGAACAGCAAGTTGTACCAAAGCACTTAGGGAAAAAAAAACTAACCTATAGCAAAACAATGTGCACAAGCACTTGGAGGAAGGAAAATCTAATCTAATATTTACAGAGGTAGTGAACTTCCCTCTAGAAGCAACACTTGAGATATATTCCATTGACTGGAATCTGTAGTTCTTCACCATCCAATGAGGCTAATTGGAAATCATTATTGTTCTTGCACTTTGTGACCATGTATGGGCCACTCCAAATGGCATCAAATTTTGAATGCCTTCTCGGTTTTTCTCTGTCCACATCCCATTTCAACACTAGATCTCCAACTTGAAAAGATCTATCTTTGGCCTTCCTATCAAAGGTCTTCTTAATCAAAGCTTGATCCTTTTCCATTGCTTGGGATGCCTGATTTCTAATCTCTTGTAGCTCCATCAACTCTGCATACCTCACCTCATAGGGCTCAAATTCAAGTAACTCCAGCTGCTTCATGAGTTCCAATGTTGGCAACTCAAGTGACATGGGTAAGATTGCCTCTCTTCCATAGACAAGCTTGAATGGAGAGTTACCTGTGGATCTTTTGGGAGTGATCCTATTAGCCCATAAGGATGATTTCAGCTTGGTATGCCAAGACCTCTGATTCTCATCAAGAGTTCTCCTAATGATCCTCAACAAGCTCTTGTTTGTAGACTCGGCCTGGCCATTACCCTGAGGGTAATAGTTTGATGAAGTGCTTAAGTAAATACCGTTCTTGACAGCCCACTCAGTCACCTTAGATCCAATGAATGCCAATGCATTATCAGAGATTATTGTGGCAAGTACACCAAATCTGGTTGTTATTCCCTCATAAAAGTCTAAGATGCTAGACTCATTTTCCTCTTTGAGTGCTACTGCTTCTGTCCATTTGGTGAAGTAGTCTGTGGCTATCAAAATCCATTTATACCCTTGGGTTGAATTTGGATTAATGACTCCAATGAAGTCCAAACCCCATTGCATGAATGGCTGGTCAACTGAGATTGGATGCAATGGAAGGGTAGAAAGTCTTTCTTTTCCTATGAAGAATGCACAATTCTTACACCTCTTGATCCATGCGTAGCAATCGCTAAAGATTTTAGGCCAATAATAACCAGCCTTCATAATTTTTAGAGCTATCACTCTTTGCGCAAAATGGCCACCAGCTGGTCCACCATGAAACTCTTCCAATACCCTTTGAATCTGACCTGTGCTAATGCATCTCAGCAACACTCCATTTACATCTTTCTTGAACAAAACTCCATCAACAATGGCATACGAGACAACCTGTATTCTGAAGTGTCTCCTTTGGGTCTTGTTCATCTCTGCGGGGCACTGGCCTATACCTAGGAAGTGCATAATACCTTGGGTCCAGCAAGAAATGGGGGAAGCATTGTCTTCTTCATGATTACAGCTTGGCTCATGACTGTCCTGGACTGTCAAAACAGCCTCTTCTTCATTTCATACTTCCTTTTGCTTCCCTAAAACCATCTTCTCACACAGTCCTTTCCCTCTTACCAGCTTGGTGATATTGATCTCAATGTCATACTCCATGACACGGGTGATCCAACCTACCCTTTTCTCATTCAAATCCTTGTTGAGGAGGAAGTCCTTAACTCCAACATGTGAGAACAGCAACTGGACCTTGTTGTTTGAGAATAAATGCTTGAATTTCTTCAAGCTTCTGATTACTACAAGTACATGCTTTTCAATAAAAGAGTACCTCACCTCACAGTCATCTAGGCTCTGGCTAAAAAAGGCAATCGGCTGCTCATCATTATCTTTGTTCTGCTGTACCAGAATGGCGGAAATAGTGTCATCACCTCCAAATGCATAGAGGATGAAATCCTTGGAGAAGTCTGGGTTGATGAGAGTTGGTGCTTGAGAGATAGCTTCTTTGATTGCTTCAAAAATCTCCTTGCCTTCTACTGTCCACTTAAAATCCATGCTCTTCTTTAACATTTTGGTGATGGGCTTGACAAGGGCTGTAAAATCTGGGATAAACCTACGGAAAAAATTGATCCTTCCCAAGAAACTTTGAAGAGCCTTCTTGTGACTTGGCAATGGTAGTGCTCTTATGGCTTCAACCCTCTCTGGATCAATTGCCAATCCCTCTTTTGAGACAATATGGCCAAGGAGCTTTCCTTCATGTGTAAGAAAGATGTACTTCTTGGGGTTCAAAGATACTCGAAACTTTCTACACCTCTGAAACACTTGCCTGAGGTGGAGAGAGATGGTCTGCTGTATTCTTTGAGAAGATAGTGATATCATCTAGTTATATCAGCACTATCTTGTTGATCAAGCCTTTGAATGCCATGTCCATTTCCCTTTGAAAGGTAGCACCAGCATTGGATAGCCCAAATGGCATCTTCTTGTAAGAATATGTGCCCCATTAAGTTGTGAAGGCTATTTTGAATTGGTTTTCTTCTTTCACCATCACCTTATTATAGCCCTGAGTAGCCATCTAGGAGATGAGAATCTCTCTGAACCGGATACTACTTGTAATATTTGTTCCATTGAAGGAAGTGGGTAATGATCTTTGAGAGATGCCCTATTGAGGTCTTGGAAGTCCACACACAACCTTATTTCTCCTCTCTTCTTCCTGACCGGAACCAAGTTAGCAACCCAACTTGAGTGCTTGATCGGGAATATAATGCTTGGCTCTATTAGTTTATTTAGCTCTTTCTTCATTAGAGGCTCAATGTGAGGGTTAACAGGTCTCTGCTTCTGCCTGATGGGCTTAGCATCTGGATCTAATTCTATGGTATGTTGTGCCAAATTCAGAATTGAATCCTCTCAAGTTTTCATAGCTCCAAGCGAAGACATCTGGAAATTCTTGACAAAGCTGTATGAAATCTGATTTCTCCTGCTCAGTGGCCACTTTACCAATTTGAAGTGTTTTGCCTTCCCCAACCGAGAATTGGCTCTGAATCTTCTCCTCTTGACCTGTATGTTAGCCTTTTCTTTACGGAACTGGTCGTTAGGGTTGAAGATAGACTCCAACATTACTAAACCCTTGGGAATCTTGTTTTTCCGCAGCTGCACTACTTGATCCCCATACAACTGCTCTAGTCTTTCTTGATTCCTAGCTGAGAATTCAGCCTCTTCTTGTAAAAAATTGACGATCTGTTGATTGTTTTCAAACACCTGCCAGCTGGTATTATTATCTGGAACTACTGGCCTCACAATCACATGGATATTTGGTTGTGTTTTTTCCCTTTTGATGTTTTCAACCACATCAAACGTTGCTCCAACTGTTGCGAGCCTATCCGCGGCTTCATTTTTCTTCATGGGTATGGACATAATGTTGAAAGCTTTGAAATCCTCAATGAGGTCCCATACCCTATTCTTGTAGCTCCTCAGCAAGTCGTTCTTTGTAAGATGTTGTCCTCTAACTTGGTTGACGATTAGCTCGCTATCCCCGAACACCTGCAAGTTATTTATGCCTTTTTTTCCTATCCCAATGAAGTCCATGAATCAAGGCCTCTATTCACCTGTGTTGTTTGAACAAGAAAACTGGAAACGAAAAGCTTAATAATATTTGATTCATTGAGGTGAAACAAGCATGGCTCCACCTTCTGCACCTTGCCTACTCCTTGATCCGTCAAAAAATAGCTGCCATACCTCATTGTCATCATTATGGCTTGGCTTGGTGATGCTAGGAACAGGTTGATTTTCTTCATGTATACAATAGACTCTGAGCTCATATTCTTCTACTTCTTGATAGGGATCAAAAGCATGTATCTTGTTTGCCCATTCATCAAGAGTTAGGTCTGAGATACTTCCAACCTTGGTGTCAGCCTCATCAGTACTAGGGTGATCTTCTTGATCAAATGCTGAGCAATTGGCATTAATCTGAATTAGAGTGTAAGGCTCAATATGGAAGTTTACAATAGGTTCAGACCTAACTGTAGCCTTAGTTCCATACCTTGTTCTAAACAACATGTGAGACCAATCAGCAGACAAATACCCCCCAATCTTGGCTATGAAGTCCCTTGACAAGCAAAGGGCAAAGAGTGGTGGAAGGTCTATGATTGATATATCTTGTAAGACAACAACATTTGGACATGCATGCAAGGTAAGACTCAAGTTTTTAATCACTCCAACTATTGCTATCTCTATCCCATCCAGTTGCACTACTCCTTTAGATGTTATTTCATACTGGAGCCCTAGCTGATCAGCTATCTGTTTAGGCATTACTGAGCTACTTGCCCCAGAGTCTATCATGTAATTATGTACTAGCTGATTTCCAATGATTAATGAAACATAGAAAGGAGGGGGCTTCAACATTTTACCTTGTTGCCCTCCATGACTTCCTTCAGGCTGGGCAGCATTTGTAAGCACTTTGTCTTGCATCTGAACCTGCTGATTCAAAGTTGGCCAATCCTTCATGGCAGCTTGCAGCAGATCTCTTTGGCCTGGGATAGATAGGGATTCCCACATTGATATGTTGACGTTAGTCTTCTTCATCTGTTCAATGATACTGAACGGGGATGAAGTATCTCTCTGTTGTCCCTTGGTTTTCACATTTACTCCTTACACGGTGGGTAGCAACAGCTGGCATTTGAGTTGGCCTGGGGGCTGTTTTTGGCTGCCCTTGTGCATTTGAAACTGGACTTTGTTTGCCAATCATTTGTGGAGCCATGGAAGGTTGTGGATTGGCTGGGGCTAATGGTTGTTCTTCACCCAAATTTCTCCTCTTTGACCTTGTGTTGGCTGCAACACCTTGAGAAACTGCTTGATTCATGCCACAGAAATCTTCTGCTTGCCAGTTCACCAATGTGGTGTCATTTGGGGCTGATTGCTGTTGGAATGTTTCTTGTTGTTGACTGTTTCCTTGACTGCCCTCACCCTCCACACCAGTAGTTGTCACCATCAGTGCTTGATTGAGAGCACCATTGAAACACATGGATTGGTTATGAGGCTCGTTGCATGGAAAGCACCAATCATATTCCTAAGCAATGTTGTTTTGTGTTGGCACTAATGCCTTAGAGGCAGATATGGCATTTGGATTATAGGGCTGGAATGGTCTATTGGCAGGAGGCCCTTGGCTTTGATTTTGATTCATATTTGCAGCTGGATTAGGTGGTCTTTGTGGTTGGTATGGCTGCCTATTAGGCTGAGCTTGAGGTTGATAAGAAGGTCTGAAACCTTGGGCTTGTTGCCTCTTGATAGTAACCAATTCATTTCCCAAATTTTGCAACTGTTTCATGACCTCTTGGAGTTCATTTGGGGCACTTGGAGATGAAGTGGAAGCTTCATTTGAACTCTGATTTCTAGGAGTGGGATTAGGAGCCAAAGTGGGTGCTTGACTAGTGCTTGGATTTTCTAAGTTTGGATACAAGGGCATGGGAGGCCTAGGAGCCAGTTTACCAGCTTGAATAAGACAGTTTTCAGCTCTAATGGCAATGCTATAAGCCATAGGGATTGTTGTGCCTCCCATGGACTGAATTAACATAGAAATATCAGAATTCAAAGCTTTAAGGTAATATAGAAAAGCACCTTCTGCTGTTGGCCTGACTGCCACTGGAATCCTATCCCAAGACCTTTGAAATCTGAAGTTGAAATCAGTCAACTGCTCATTGGGAGCTCTCTTGATAGTTGTCAGCTGCTCCAAAAGAGACAAGTTGTCTCCCTTCTCTCCAAATTACTCATGAAGTGCAATACACAGTTGATTCCAGTTTGTGATAGAACCAGCTCCAAGGCTCCTAAACCATTGTAATGCTTTACCCTTGAAGGAAGATGCCAGTAACTTGACAGCCACTTGCATTTCATTGATTTCATGAATTGGACAAAGGTTAGCAATATCTTTAACATGATCACCTGGAGTAGTCTGATTTTCTCCAGTGAAGTAGGGAATGTTCTTCAAGGCTGCAATAGGAACTGGATGTTGTGCATTGAGAGCAAGTGGGCTGCTGCCTGTGAAGTTGACGTAGGGATTGTTCTTGAGCCATTCTAATTGGTCTTAAAACCCTTGTTGACTGAATGAAAGGCCTACCAGGTGGAGGAGTTGAGAGAGTTCTATTTGGTGGAGATGGAGACCTTTGAATCCTTCTTCCTCTTTGCCTTCTTCTTGGAGATAATTGCAGGTATTCAAACAGCACTTCTTCTTCTCTGACTCTTAACCTTGTGGTGATTCTTCTCATGAGTTTTCAGGCCTGCACTGCTGAAACCAAGTTGATTCTTACCCTTGGAGTCACCAGATATGCAAATAATAGCTCTTTTAAGCAAGAAAATTACAGCAGATGCATATCAACTTTGCTGCAATAAAAATGAGACCTCTATGTGTCCCACCGGGCGTGCCAAAACTGTTGTTGCAGACTCACAGCACCCCTGGATGCAGATCAGGCTTCTAGGTTGATCACTCTAGCATCTAGTGTGATTGCACAACATGGAAACCTCTCTCCAAGCGTGGGACTTGTGAAACTGAGAGAGGAATCTCTAGATTAGAGGCTGGTTCCTCAAACTCCTCTGATTTAGATCTATATTTTTACAAAACTACAGAGGTTTGAAACCTAATCCTACTCTAACTTGCCAAGGAGACAGGGGTAGAAAGTGCAAAAATGAAACTAAACTAAAGATGGTGATGCACCAAAAGGAGTGGTGAAAACATATTCATGTCATGCAAATAGACACAGACCATAAAGTTTGCAACATAAAACATACATGCAGAGCTGATAAGATATAATTAGAGATCTGAAATGAAGTAAATAATACAAACAAAGGACTGAAAACCATTCACAGAGCTTGCATCATATCATTTCCAGTGTCAAAATCACATACATTACAACCTCAGAGAGGTAAGAAAAATTGGCATTACAATCTTTTGGAGAGGTTTGATACTTGCAAAAATCACTTGTTACCAGGTGAAAGAAGAAGCTTGCTATCCAAAAGAAATGTTCCCCCCACAGAAATGAGCCAAATCTAGCTTTTACATTGCATGGGTCGAGCCTAGGGGACAGAAACGTACAAAAAACATGAGAGCCCATCCCTTCTTGAGTATGCAGGTGCATTAAAACTACATGGGGGACCTTACAAACCCATACCCTATCATTTTGACCAAATTACAGGAGAAGGCGACCTATTCTGCATTAAATCTGGTTGCTGAAATGTCACTTCTGGCCATGAACATGTGTCAGATCTGTTTCTCAATTTTCTCCCTCCAGACTGCACCAAAATTCAAGATTGACCCTAGAATCATGTAGATAATTTCATAAGCTTTCCATTGATATAAAGAACGTGCAAATCTGAGCTCTGGATCGAAAGATATGTCGATCTGAAGATTTAGGGCACAAAACAGGTGAAACATGCGTTTTTAAATCTTCTTCCCGCACGCTCTGCCACCTGGATGACACGTGGCATGCATTGATTGGTCGTGTAGACCTTTAATTTTCTCTCTCCAACTTCTCTAAGCTTCTCCGTTTTGGCCCCTTAAACTTGGACATGTGTCACTCTTTTTGGAACATTGGACTTTTTCTCCGGCTCAGGACACAGTGCTGTACTAATTGGCTCGGGCTAGCGCTTCAAACCTCACCCTTTGACTTTTGGACCTTTTCTCCTTGTGACACGTGTCATGATTTGGTTGGTCCGCGGGTCTGCCGGCTCTTTCACGTCCACTTCGCATCTTTTTGTCCTAGATGTCCCAGTGCTTCGCGGGACAGAATCCTCTGATCCGCCTGAAATGGGCTTCCTCATGTCCCTTTTCTACCGGTGACACGTGGCGTGATCTGATTGGCTTTCGACTCCTTCAGCTATCCCGCGTCCCGCACGTCCCTTTGTCCTAAATGTCCCAGTGCTGAAGTTTCTCGTTTCGGCTGAACCGGCCGGTTCACATCCTTCACGTCCATTTGTCCCAAATTTCCATGTGCTGTCTGGGAAAAATTCTTTCGAACCACCATAAATGGCTTCCTTCTGCTCTTGGCCACTTCACCTTTTCGCGTCCTCGCGGCCTAGATGTCCTAACTACTTAGTATGAAAGTTCTCCATTTCAGCCGATCTAGGTTGATTTGCGTCCCCGAGGCCCAAATGTCCCAGAGCAGTTAGTTGATTTTCTTCTCCTTTGGCCGAACCGGCTTTCCGTGTCCCTCGCGTCCCTGACCAATTGTCCCTGTGCTAAAATTTTCCTTTTCGGCCGAACCGGCCGATTCGCGCCCCTTCGCGTACATTTCTTCCACTTGTCCCATTGCTTCGTTTGGGCCGCCTGGAGGCTTTTCGGCCGAACCTGCGCCTTGGTGATCCCGAATGTCCCAACTGTTCCTAGGACAAGGACTTAGCCGATTTTCACAATTTTTCCTGGCCCAAGCTTATTTTCTGCAAACTTTTCACATTTTCTCAGAGCTTGTTCTTTTCAACCTGGACAGGGGAGTTAGAAAATTTTCTAAGGGGACCCTAGAAACATGATTTTTACCCTGAATCAATCAATTTGCCTGGGACTTGAGAATTCTGATATATGTTATCAAATCAACCCTGGGGGGTGAATTTTGGATAACAATTACATTTTATGGCTTAGGGTTTAGGGTTTATTTATGTCTTAGGACCCCACGGTTTAGGGTTTTATGGGGTTTAATGATTTAGGGTTTTAGTTTTTAGGGTTTTAGGGTTTAGGGTTTAGGGTTTTGAGTTTATTACTTTTATGAGTTTAGGGACTTAGGGTTTAATGTTTAGGGTTTATGTTTTAGTGTCCTAAAGTGTTTAAGGTTTATGGGATTTAGAGTTCAAGGTTTAGGTTCAATGAGGGTTTAGGATTTTAGGGTTTAGGATTTAGGGCTAAAAGGCTTTAGGGTTTATGGGGTTTACGATTACAATGTTTAGTTTTTAGGGTTTAGGGATTACCCACACTTTAGGATTTAGGGTTTATGGGTTTACATTCATTAGGGTTTAAAGGTTTAGGGGTATGGGATTAAATTTTCAAGGCTTACCGAATTAGTGTTAGTAAAATTTATGGTTTTAAGGTTTAGGGTTTAGGGTTTAGGGTTTAAGGTCTCAGGGTTTAAGATCTTATACCTGGGACCTTATCAGGGGAAACATTTTAGACATTTAATATCTTAGGGTTTAGGGTTTAGAGTTTATTACTTAAGATTTTAGGGTTTAGGGTTTACGTTTAGGGTTAAGGGTTTAAGAGTTTAGGATTTATGGTATTATGTTGTCAGTTGTTTAATGGTTTAGGGTTTAGGCCTTTAATATTTAGGGTTTAGGGTTTAGAGGTTTACAAGTTGAGGGTTTATGAATTTAGGGTTTAGGGTCTCAGGGTTTAAATGTTTAGGGGCTAAGGGATTATAGTTTAGGGTTTAGGGTTTATGGTTCATGGGTTTAATGTTTTAGGGTTTAGGGTTTAGGGTTTAGGATTTAGGGTTTAGGGTTTAGGGTTTTGAAGTATAGTCATTTAGGGTTTAGGATTTATGGTTTAAGTGGTTTAGGGTTTAATGGTTTTAGGGTTTAGGGTTTATGGTTTAGGATTGCCGAAGGTTTAGGGTTTATGGGGTTTATGGGCTCAAGGGTTTAGGGTTTAGGGTTTAGGTTTTCAGTGTTTAAATTTTAGGGTTTAACGGTTTAGGATTTATGGTTTATGGTTTATGCTAATTTAGGTTTTAGGGTTTATGGGTTTAGGGTTTTGAGGTTTAGGATTTAGGGTTTAGGCTTTAGGGTTTAGGGTTTATGGTTTAAGGAGAATTATAGGTTTAGGGTTTAGGGTTTAGGGCTAATCTGGTTTAGGGTTTATAAGGTTTAGGATTTAAGGTTTAGGGTTTAGGGTTTATGGTTTATGATTAGGGTTTAGGTTTTATGGATTACAGGGTTTACAGATTTAGGTTTAATATTTAGTGATTAGGGTTTAGGGTTTAGGGTTATGGGTTTCAGGGTTTAGGGTTTAGTGCTCAGTAGTTTTATGGTTTAGGGTTTTGGGATTTAGGGGTTTAGGGGTTTAGGGTTTATGGTTTAGGGTTTAGGACTTAGGGATTTAGGGTTTAGGGTTTATGTTTAGATAAGGTTTTAGAATTGATAGGGTTTAGAGGTTTGAGGATTTATGGTTTAGGGTTAAGGGCTTAGGGTTTAAGGTTTAGGGTTTAGGTTTAGGATGTATAGGGTTTAGGATTTATGGTTTATGGTTTATGGTTTACAAGTTTAAGGTTTAGGTTGTTTAGTGTTTAGGGTTTAGGGTCTATTGTTCACAGTTTAGGGTTTATCGTCTCAGGGTTTAAGGTTTAGGGCTAAAGATTTAGGGTTTAGTGATTTAGGGTTTAGGATTTAGGGTTTCAATGGTTATATGTTTTAGGGTTTAGGATTTAGGGGTTTAGTGCTTTATGGTTTAAGTGTTTAGATTTTTATGTTTTAGGGTTTAAGGTTTAGGGCCGATGGATCATATTTTAGGGTTTAGGGTTTAGACGATTTAGGGTTTAGGGTTTACGGTTTAGGGTTTAGGGTTAATGCTTAAGGGTTTAGGGTTTATGGTTTAGTGCTTAGTGTTTATGGTTTATGGGTTTATAATTTAAGGTTTAGTTTTTAGTGTTTAGGGTTTAGGTCTTTAGGGTTTAAGGTTTTAGGAGAATTTATAGGTTTAGGGCTTAGGGTGTTTAGGGTTTATGGGTTTTTTAGGGTTTAGGGTTTATGGTGTAGGGTTTACGATTTAGGGTTTATTAGTTTTAGGGGTAAAGCGTTTAGGGTTTTATGGCTTTATGATTTAGGGTTTAGTTTTTAGGCTTTAGTGTTTAGATTTTAGGATTTAGGGTTTAGGGTTTAGGGTTTTGTGTTTAGGGTTTAGGGTTTTTGATTTATAGTTTATTTAGGGTATATGGATTTAGGGTTTAGTATTTAGGGTTTAGGGTTTAGTGTTTAGGGTTTTGGTTTTGGTTGTTGAGTCTTAAGGTTTAGTGTTTAGGGTTTAGTGAATTTAGGGTTTAGGGTTTAGTGTTTATGGTTTAGGGTTTAGGGCTCATGGTTTACGATTTAGGGTTTAGAGTTTTAGGTTTAGGGTTTATGGTTTAGGTTTAGGGTTTAAGGTTCAGTTAGGGGTTTATGGTTAAGGATTTAGGGTTTAGGGTTTAGAGTTTAGAGTTTTTGAAGGTTTATGGTTTAGGGATTACAAGTTTTAGGGCTTTATGGGTTTATGGTTTAGGGTTATTACAATTATTGTTTAGTTTTAGGGCTGTAGGGTTTTGAGGTTATGTGGTTTAGGGTTTAAGGGTTTATGGTTTTATGGTTTAGGGGGTTTAGGGTATAATGTTTAGGGTTTACGGTTTAGGGTTTAGGGTTTATGTTGTCATAGGTTTAAGGTTTGGGTTATATGATTTAGGGTTTAGGGTTTAGGGTATTTAGTGTTTATTGTTGAGGTTTAGGGTTTACATATTCAATGTTTAGGGCTTAGGTTTTAGGGTTTAGGATTTCAAGGGCATAATGGTTTAGAAATTATAGTTTAAGGTTTACGCATTTAAGGTTTAGTTTTTAGGGTTTAAGGCTCGGGTTTTGGTATTTAGGGTTTAATGTTTATTGTCTCAGGGTTTAAGGTTTAGGGCTAAGGGATAACATTTTTTGGGTTTAGGGTTTAGGGGTTTTAGGTTTATGGTTTTAAAGGTTTAGGGTTTATGGGTTTATGAGTTTTAGGCTTAAGGATTTAGGGTTTAGGGTTTAGGTTTAGGGTTTAGGGTTTAATGTTTAGGGTTTAGGGTTTAGGGCTTATCGTTTAGGGTTTATGGTTTATGGGGTTTAGGGATTTAATGGTTTAGGGTTTATTATTTAGACTTGCTCAGGTTTTAGTGGTTTAGGGTTTAGGGTTTAGGGTTTAGGTTTTATGGTTTATGGGTTTAGGGTTTATGGATTACAGTGGGTTTAGGTTTAGATATGTTTTGGTTTAGGTTCAATTATTAGGTTTTAGGGTTTAGGGGGTTAGGGTATAGTGGATTTAGGGTTTAGGTTTTAGGGGTTAGATGGTTTAGGGTTTAGGGTTTCAGGGAGCTAAGGTTTTAGGTTTTAGGATTTAGGGTTTATGCTTTTGATTTTTAGGGTTTAGGGTTTAGATTTAGTTTTTATGGTTTAGGGTTTAGGGTTTATTCATGGTTTAAGGTTTAGGTTTTAGGATTAAGGATTATGTTTAAGGGTTTAGGGTTTAGTGTTTAGGGTTAGGGGTTTATGAGCTAAGGTTTAGGGTTTAGTTTTTACCGATTCTAGTTTAGGGTTTATGGCTAAATGTTTAGTAATTAGGGTTTTGAAGGTTTAGGGACTAGGGATTAGGGTTTAAGGTTTATGGTTCAAGATTTAGGGTTTAGGGTTTAGGTTTAGGGTTTAGGTTTAGGTTAATATGATTTATAGGGTTTAGGTTTACAAGGTTTATTTTAGGGTTTAGGGCTTTAGGGTTTTTACGGTTTAGGTTTTGTTGTTTAGGGTTTAGGGTTTAGGGTTTAGAGTTTAGGATTTAAGGGATTATGGTTTAGGGTTTAGGGTTTAGGGTTTAAGGTTTCTGGTTTAGGGTTTAGGGATTAGGGTTTTAGGTTTAGGTTTTTAGGGGTTTAGGGATAAGGTTTAGGATTTAGGGTTTAGGGTTTAGGATTTAGGGTTTAGGGTTTAATGTTTAGGGTTTATTGTTTAGGTTTTAGGTTTATGGGTTTGGGATTTAGGGTTTAGGGTTTATAGTTTAGGGTTTAGGGTTTAGGGTTTATGAATTTAAGGTTTAGAGGTTTATAAGGTTTAGGTTTAGGGTTTAGGGTATTAAAGGGTTTAGGGTTTAGGGTTTAGGGTTTAGGGTTTAGGGTTTAGGTTTTAGGGTTTAGGTTTTAGGGTTTATGGCTTTAGGGTTTAGGGTTTAGGGATAGGTTTCAGGTTTAGCATTTTAGGGATTAGGATTTATGGTTTAGGTTTTAGGGATCAGAATTTAGGGTTTAGGGATTAGGGTTTAGGTTTAGATTTTTATGGTTTAGGGTTTAGGATTTAGGGCTCAAGGTTTTAGGTTTTGAGTTTAGGGTTTAGGATTTAGGGTTTATGGTTTATGGTTTAGGGTTTAGGGTTTAGGAATCAAGGTTTAGGGTTTAGGGTTTAAGGCTTAGAGTTTAGGGTTTAGGGTATTTAGGTTTAGGGTTTAGGGTTTATGGTTTAGGGTTTAGCGTTTATGGATTAGGGTCTAGGTTTTAGGGCTCAAGGTTTAGGGTTTAGGGTTTAGATTTTAGGGCTTAGGGTTTTTGGTTTAGGGTTTATGT
>CM034152.1:307463436-307500936 GCA_019776745.2 Taxus chinensis
AGTGTTTAGGGTTTAGGTATCAAGTTTTAGGGTTTAGGGTTTAGGGTTAGGGTTTAAGGTTTAGGGTTTAGGGTTTAAGGGTTAGGGTTTAAGGGTTTAGGGTTTAGGGTTTAGGTTTAGGGTTTAGGGTTTAGGGTTTATGTTTTAGGGTTTAGTTTAAGATTTAGGGTTTAGGGTTTAGTTTTAGGGTTTAGGATTTAGGGTTTAGTTCTTAGGGTTTGGTTTTTAGGGTTTAGGGTTTTTAGGTTTAGGTTTAGGGTTTAGGTTTAGGGTTTAGGGTTTAGGGTTTAGGTTCAAGGTTTTATGGTTGAGGGTTTAGGATTTAGGGCTTAGGGTTAAGGGTTTAGGGTTTTACTTTAGGGGTTTAGGGTTTAGGGTTTAGGTTTTAGGGTTTAGGGTTTATGGTTTAGGGTTTAGGTTTAGGGTTTAGGTTTTAAGGTTTATGGTTTAGGGTTTAGGGTTTAGGGTTTAGGGGTTTAGGGTTTAGGGTTTGGGGTTTAGGGTTTAGGGTTTATGGTTTAGGGTTTATGGTTTTAGGGTTTATGGTTTAGGGTTTAGGGTTTAGGGTTTAGGGTTTAGGGTTTAGGGTTTAGGGTTTAAGGATTTTTGGGTTTAGGGCATAGAGTTTAGGGTTTAGGGTTTAGGGCTTAAGGCTGAGGAATTATGGTTTAGGTTTTAAGGTTTAGGTTTAGGGTTTAGGGTTTAGGGTTTATGGTTTAGGATATTAGGGTTTAGGGTTTAGGGTTTAGGTTTTAGGGTTTTTAGGGTTTAGGGTTTTAGGGTTTAGGTTTTAGGGTTTAGGGTTTAGGGTTTAGGGTTTAGGTTTAGGGTTTAGGGTTTAGGGTTTAGGGTTTAGGGTTTATGGCCTAGGGTTTAGGGTTTAGAGATTAGGGTTTAAGTTTTAGGATTTAGGGATTAGGGTTTAGGTTTAGGGTTTAGGGTTTAGGGTTTAGGTTTATATTTAGGGTTTAGGGTTTAGGGTTAGGTTTTAAGGTTTTTTGGTTTAGGGTTTAGGGTTAGGGTTTAGCGTTTAGGTTTAGGGTTTAGGGTTTTAGGGTTTAGGGTTTAGGGTTTATGTTTTAGGGTTTTATTTAGGGTTTAGGGTTTAGGGTTTAGGGTTTCAGGGTTTAGGGTTTAGGGTTTAAATTTTAGGGTTTAGGGTTTAGGGTTTAGGGTTTAGGTTTTAAGGGTTTACGGTTTATTTCTAGGGTCTAGGGATTAGGGTTTAGGGTTTAGGTTTAGGGTTAAGGGTTTACATTTTAAGGTTTTAGGGTTTAGGTTTAGGGTTTATGGTTTAGGGTTTAGGGTTTTATTTTTTAGGGTTTAGGGTTTAGTTCATTTTTAGGGTTTAGGTATTTAGGGTTTAGGGTTTAGGGTTTAGGGATTTAAGGTTTAGGGTTTGGGTTTAGGGTTTATGGTTTAGGTTTAGGGTTTAGGGTTTAGGGGTTTAGGCTTAGGGTTTAAGGTTTAGGGTTTAGGGATTAGTTTAGGGTTTAGGGTTTAGGGTTTAGGGTTTAGGGTTTATGTTTAGGGTTTAGGGTTTAGGGTTTAGATTTTAGGGTTTAGGGTTTAGGGTTTAGGGTTTAGGGTTTAGGGTTTAGGGTTTAGGGTTTAGGGTTTAGGGTTTATGTTTAGGGTTTAGGGTTTATGGTTTAGGATTTAGGGTTTAGGGTTTAGGGATTTAGGGTTTAGGGTTTAGGGTTTAAGGGTTTAGGTTTTAGGGTTTAGGGTTTAGGTTTTAGGGTTTAGGGTTTAGGATTTAGGGTTTAGGGTTTCAGGGTTTAGGGTTTAAGGTTTAGGGTTTAGGGTTTAGGTTTTAGGGTTTAGGGTTTATAGATTTAGGTTTAGGGTTTAGGGTTTAGGGTTTATATTTTTGTATTTAGGGTTTAGGTTTAGGGTTTAGGGTTTAGGGTTTAGGGTTTAGGTTTATAGTTTAGGTTTTAGGGTTTAGAGTTTAGGGTTTATGGTTTACAGGTTTAGGGTTTAGGGTTTAGGGTTTAGGGTTTAAGTTTAGGGTTTAGGAGTTTAGGGTTTATGGTTTAGGGTTTAGGGTTTAGGGTTTATGGTTTAGGTTTTAGGTTTAAGGTTTAGGTTTAGGTTTAGGGTTTTCATTTTAGGGTTTAGGGTTTAGGGTTTAAGGTTTTAGGGTTTAGGGTTTAGGTTTAGGGTTTAGGGTTTAGGGTTTAGGGTTTAGGGTTTATTATTTAGGGATTCAGGTTTAGGTTTAGGGTTTAGGGTTTAGGGTTTAGGGTTTAGGTTTAGGGATTAGGGTTTAGGGTTTAGGTTTAGGGTTTAGGGTTTGGGGTTTAGGGTTTAGGGTTTAGGTTTTTTGTTTAGGGTTTAGGGTTTAGGTTTTAGGGTTTAGGGTTTAGGGTTTAGGGTTTAAGGTTTAGGGTTTAAGGTTTAGGGTTTAGAATTTAGGGTTTAGGGTTTAGGTTTAGGGTTTAGGGTTTAGGGTTTAGGGTTTATGGTTTAGGGTTTAGGGTTTAGGGTTTATAGTTTAGGGTTTAGGGTTTAGGTTTATGTTTTAGGGTTTAGGGTTTATGGTCTAGGGTTTTGGGTTTAGGGTTTAAGGGTTTCTGGTTTAGGGTTTAGGGTTTAGGGTTTCAAGGTTTTGGGTTTAGGGTTAAGGGTTTATGGTTTTAGGGTTTTAGGGTTTAGGGTTTAGGGTTTAGGGTTTAGGGTTTATGGTTTAGGGTTTAGGGTTTAGGGTTTAGGGTTTAGGGTTAAGGGTTTAGGGTTTAGGGTTTAGGGTTTAGGGTTTAGGGGGTTTATGGTTTAGGGTGTTTAGGGTTTAGGGTTTAGGGTTTAGGTTTAGGGTTTAGATTTAGGGTTTAGGTTTTAGGGTTTTGGGTTTATTTCTCAGGGTTTAGGGTTTATGGGGTTTATGGTTTATGGTTTAGGGTTTAGGGTTTAGGTTTAGGGTTTAGGGTTTAGGGTTTAGGGTTTAGGTTTTAGGGTTTAGGGTTTAGGGATTAGGGTTTAATAGTCAAATTTTAGGGTTTATGGTTTAGGGTTTAGGGTTTAGGGTTTAGGTTTAGGGTTTAGGGTTTAGGGTTTAGGATTTAGGGTTTAGGGTTTAGGGTTTATGGGTTTAGGTTTATAGGGTTTAGGGTTTTAGGGTTTAGGGTTTAGGGTTTAGGGTTTAGGGTTTAGGGTTTAGGGTTTTTTTAGGTTTTAGGGTTTAGGTTTTAGAGTTTAGGGTTTAGAATTTACTATTTAGGGTTTAGGTTTAGGGTTTAGGTTTATGGTTTAGGGTTTAGGGTTTAGGGTTTATAGGGTTTATGGTTTTTAGGGTTTAGGGTTTAGGGTTTAGGGTTTAGAGTTTAGGGTTTAGGGTTTAGGGTTTAGGTTTATGGTTTAGGGTTTAGTGTTTAGGGTTTAGGGTTTATGGATTTAAGGGTTTAGGGTTTAGGGTTTATGGTTTAGGGTTTAGGGTTTTGGGTTTAAGGTTTAGGGTTTAGGGTTTAGGGTTTAGGGTTTAGGGTTTAGGGTTTAGGGTTTAGGATTATGGTATAGCTTTTAGGGTTTAGGGCAGGTTTAGGGTTTACGGTTTAGGGTTTAGGGTTTATGGTTTAGGTTAGGGGGTTTAGGGTTTAGGGTTTAATATTTAGGTTTAGGGTTTTAGGGTTTAGGGTTTAGGGTTTAGGGTTTACAGGGTTTAGGGTTTAGGGTTTAGGTTTAGGGTTTAGGGTTTAGGGTTTATGGGTTTAGGGTTTAGGGTTTAGGGTTCACTATTCATGGTTTAGGGTTTAGGATTTAGGGTTTAGGGTTCACGGTTTAGGATTTAGGGTTTAGGGTTTAGGGTTTAGGGTTTAGGGTTTAGGGTTTAGGGTTTAGGTATAGGGTTTAGGGTTTAGGGTTTAGTGTTTAGGGTTTAGGATTTAGGGTTTAGGGTTAAGGGTTTAGGGTTTAGGGTTTAGGGTTTAGGTTTTAGGTTTTAGAGTTTAGGTTTCAGGGTTTAGGGTTTAAGGTTTAGGGTTTAGGTTTAGGGTTTATGATTTAGGATTTAGTGTTTACGATTTAGGGTTTAGGGTTTAGGGTTTAGGGTTTAAGGGTAGGGTTTAGGGTTTAGGTGTTTTAGGGTTTAGGGTTTAGGGTTTAGGGTTTAGGGTTTAGGGTTTTAGGTTTAGGGTTTATGGTTTAGGTTTTAGTGTTTAGGGTTTAGGGTTTAGGATTTATGGTTTAGGTTTTAGCAATTAGGGATTATGTTTTAGGGTTTAAGGTTTATTGTTTAGGGTTTAGGGGTTAGGGTTTAGGGTTTAGGGTTTAGGGTTTAGGCTTAGTGGTTAGGGTTTATGGTTTTAGGGTTTAGGTGTTTAGTTTTAGGGTTTTAGGGGTTAGGGTTTAAGGGTTAAGGGTTTATAGGGTTTATGGTTTAGGGTTTAGGGTTTAGGGTTTAGGTTTTAGGGTTTAGGGTTTAGGGTTTAGGTTTAGGGTTTAGGGGGTTTAAGGGTTTAGGGTTTAGGGTTTATGGTTTTTTTTTAGGGTTTAGGGTTTAGGTTTTAGGGTTTAGGATTTAGGGTTTTAGGGTTTAGGGTTTAAGATTTAAGGTTTAGGGTTTAGGGTTTTGGTTTAGAGTTTAGGGTTTAGGGTTTAGGGTTTAGGGTTTAGAGATAAGGATTTAGGGTTTAGTTTTTAGGGTTTAGGGTTTAGGGTTTAGGGTTTATGACTGGTTTAGGGTTTAGGGTTTAGGGTTTAGAGTTTAGGGTTTAGAGTTTAGATTTAAGGTATAGGTTTAGGATTTAGGTTTAAAGGGTTTATGTTTTAGGGTTTAGGGTTTAATTTAGGTTTAGGTTTAGGGTTTAAGGTTTAGGGTCAAGGGTTTAGGGTTTAGGTTTAGGGATTAAGGTTTAGGGTTACAGGTTTTAGGTTTAGGGTTTAGGGTTTATGGTTTAGGTTTAGGGTTTAGGTTTAGGGTTTAGGGTTTAGGGCTCAGGTTTTTAGGGTTTAGGGTTTAGGTTTAAGGTTTAGGGTTTAAGGATTTAGGGTTTAGGTTTTAGGGTTTATAGTTTAGGGTTTAGGTTTTAGGTTTAGGGTTTAGGGTTAGGGTGTTTATGGATTTAGGGTTTAGGGTTTAGGGTTTAGGGGTTAGGATTTAGGGTTTAATGTTTAGGGTTTAGGGTTTAGGGTTTTAGGGTTTAGGGTTTAGGGTTTAGGGTTTAGGGTTTAGGGTTTACGGTTTAGGGTTTTAGGTTTAGGGGTTTACGGGTTTAGGGTTAGGGGTTTAGGGGTTTAGGGTTTAGTTTTTATTGTTTAGGGTTTAGGGTTTAGGGTTTAGGGTTTAGGGTTTATGGTTTAGGGTTTAGGTTTAGGGTATAAGGTTTAGGTTTAGGGTTTAGGGTTTAGGGTTTAGGGTTTAGGGTTTAGGGGTTAGGTTTATGGGTTTAGGGTTTAGAGCTTAGGGTTTAGGGCTCAAGGATTAGGGTTTAGGGTTTAGTTTTTAGGGTTTAGGGTTTAGGGTTTAGTTTTTGGTGTTTATGGGGTTTATGGTTTAGGGTTTAGGAGGTTTAGGTTTTAGGGTTTAGGGTTTAGGGTTTAGGGTTTAGGGTTTAGTTTAGGGATTTGGGTTTAGGGTTTATTTAGGGTTTAGGTTTACAGTTTAGGGTTTAAGGTTTAGGGTTTAAGGATTTAAGATTTAGTTTTATGGTTTAGGGTTTAGGGTTTAGGGTTTAGGGTTTAGGGTTTAGGGTTTAGGTTTTAGGGATTAGGGGTT
This sequence comes from Taxus chinensis, assembly GCA_019776745.2. Taxonomy (NCBI): domain Eukaryota; kingdom Viridiplantae; phylum Streptophyta; class Pinopsida; order Cupressales; family Taxaceae; genus Taxus; species Taxus chinensis. The sequence continues at coordinate 307,469,153 of CM034152.1, forward strand.
TAGGGTTTGGGGTTTAGGGTTTAGGGTTTAGGGTTTAGGGTTTAGGGTTTAGGGTTTAGGGTTTAGGGTTCATGGTTTTAGGGGTTTAGGGTTTAGGGTTTTAGGGTTTAGGGTTTAGGGTTTAGGGATTTTAGGGTTTAGGGTTTTAGGATTTAGGGTTTAGGGTTTAGAGTTTAAGGTTTGTTTTAAGGTTTAGGTTTAGGGTTTAGGGTTCAGGGATTAGTGTTTAGGGTTTAGGGTTTAGGGTTTAGGGATTAGGGTTTAGGGCTCAAGGTTTAGGGTTTAGGAATTAGGGTTTAGGGTTTAGGGTTTAGGGTTTAGGGTTTAGGGTTTAGGGTTTAAGAGTTTAGGGTTTAGCTTTTTATCTAGGTTTAGGGTTTGGTGTTTAGGGTTTATGGTTTATGGTTAGGTTTTAAGGTTTAGGGTTTAAGGTTTAGGGTTTAGGTTTTAGGGTTTATGGTTTAAGGTTTAGGGTTTAGAGTTTAAGGTTTAGGGTTTAGGGTTTAGGGTTTAGGGTTTATGGTTTTGTGTTTAGGGTTTAGGATTTAGGGTTTATGGTTTATGGTTTATTTAGGGTTTAAGGGTTTAAGGTTTAGGTTTAGGGATTAGTGTTTAGGGTTTAGGGTTTAAGGTATTCAGAGTTTAGTATTTAGGGTTTAGGGTTTAGGATTTAAGGTTTACAGTTTAGGTTTTAGGGTTTAGGGTTTAGGGTTTAGTGGTTTAGGGTTTAGGATTTAGGGTTTAGGGTTTAAGGGTTTATGGTTTAGGGTTTAGGGTTTAGGGTTTAGGGGTTTAAGGGTTTAGGGTTTATGGTTTAGGATTTAGGGTTTAGGGCTTTAGGTTTAGTGTTTAATGTTTAGGGGTTTAGGGATTAGGGATTAGGGTTTAGGGTTTAGGATTTTAGGGTTTAGGGTTTAGGGTTTAAGGGATTAATGATTTTAGGGTTTATAGGTGTTTTGGGTTTAGGTTTTAGGCATTTAAGGGTTTATGGTTTAGGGTTTAGGGCATTTAGGGTTTAGGGTTTATGGTCTTTAGGGTTTTAAGGTTTAATATTTAGGGTTTAGGGTCAAGGGTTTACAGTATTAAGGATAGGGTTTAGGGTTTAGGGTTTATGGTTTAGGATCTCAGGGTTTATGGTTTAGATTATTAGGGCTTAGGGTATTTATGGTTTAGGTTTTAGGGTTAGGGGCAAAGGGTTTAGGTCTCAGGGTATAGGATTTAGGGCTTAGGGTTTAGGGTTTAGGATTAGGGTTTAGGTTTTAGTGTTTAGGGTTTAATTTTAGGATTTAGGGTTTAGTGATTTATGGTTTAAGGGCTTTAGGGTTTAGTGTTGAGGGTTTAGGGTTTAGAGTTTAGGTTTTAGGGTTTAGGGATTTATGGTTTAGATTTTAGGGTTAGGGTTTAGGGTTTAGTTCTCAGGGTTTTAGGGTTTAGGGTTTAGGGTTTAGGGTTTAGGGTTTAGGTCTTAGGGTTTAAGGTTTAGGGCTAAGGGATTACTATTTAGGGCTTAGGTTTTAGGGTTTAGAGTTTAGCGTTTATGTTTTAGGGCTAAAGGTTTAGGTTTTATGGGCTTTACAATTTAGAGTTTAGATTTTAGAGTTTATGGTTTAGTGATTAAGGGGATTTATGGTGTAATAGGGTTTAGGGCTTGGGTGATTAGGGTTTCGGATATAATGTTAAGGTGCTCAGGCTTTAGGGTTCAAGGCTAAGCTGTTTAAGGTTTTGGGATTAGTGATTTATGGTTTTTTGTTTACTTTTTAGGATTTAATGATATCAGAGTTTAGGGCTCATAGTTTAGGGGTTTAATGGATTAAGTATTTTAGGGCTTAAGTTTTTAGCATTTAGGGTTTAAGTGTTTAGGGTTTAGGTTTGATGGTTAAGGGTTAAGGGTTAATATTTTAGGATTAAGGGATAAGAATATAGGATATAGGGTATACAGTTTAATATTTAGGGTTTAGGATGTTTAGGGTTTAAGGATCAGGGTTTATAGTTTAAGGTTCAGGGTTTATATTTTAGTATTTAAATTTTAGTTTTTAGGGATAAGGGTTTAGGGTTTAGGGTTTACTATTTACTATTTGCGGTTTAGGGTTTAGGACAAATGGTTTACAGTTTAGGGATATGGTTTTATTTTTTAGGGCTTAGGGTTTAGGGTTTAGGGATTATGGTTAAAAGTTTAATGTTTAGGGTTTAGGGTTCAGGGTATTGTTTAGGGTTTAGTGTTTATTGTTTAGGGATTAGTGTTTAGGTTCTAGGGTTCAGTTCTTAGGGTTTAGGTTTTAAGGATAGGTTTTTAGGGTTTACGACTTATGGTTCATCGTTTAGACTTTAGTGTTTAGAACCTAGAGTTTAGGTTTTAGGGTTTAAGGTGTTTAGGGTTTATGGTTTAAGGTTTAGGGCTCATTTTTTAGGGTTTATAGTTTAGAGTTTAGGTCTAAGGGTTTTAGGTTTACGGTTTAGGGTTTAGCATTCAGGGCTAAATGTTTATGTAATAGGGTTTAGTGCTTAGGATGTAGGGTTCATGGTTTATGGATAAGATTTTTGGGTTTAGGGATAAGGGTTTAGGGTTTAGATTTAAGGGTTTATGGTTTAGGGATAAGGGTTTATGGTTTATGGTTTAGGGGGTGTTACGCCCTTAATTATATATCTTACATGGGATGGATATGGCCAACTTGTTGCTATCATAACTTAATATCATGATGTATCTCTTTTATAAATGATCTATTATTATTGGTTGGTCAGCCTTGTTGATGGCCATAACATAGGAATAGTAAAAATAGGGGTTATAGGTAGTGGATGATCATTATGTTGAGTATTTGAGTCTTATTATATGTTCTACAGGTTGCCCCCTCGAAGTGGCCAAGATATTATACTTGCACATTGAGAGAATTTATCTGCAATATTGTGTTATTTGGTGTTCTATTGTTGTTGATAATCATAATTAATCAAGTAATTTCATTACAAGTGGTATCAAAGCTTGATCTCAGCTAGGACAACGTCAAACCCCAATTCTGAAGGTTCGGCTATATCTCAAGATTGGTAGTGATTTCTTCTGCAATTATTTTTGTGGTGAGGAGAAATAAGTCAAGTAAGCTTCTCTCCAAATTTCAATAAGTTTTGACTTGTTTTGCAAAATTTACTATGGTTCTATATTTATTCATAATTTGGCTCCCTAGGGTGTAATTTTTGGAAAATTTTCAAATTTATTATATTTTCAGAAACCCCTCCAAAAAATAGCTAGTGTTTCTGTTTTATAAATTCCTATATTCAACTAAAACATTTATGAAAACCTAAACCCTAAAATTATGCCCTATTAAGTCTACCCCTAGTCCCACATCCTTCATCATGGCTAGTAGATCTACCTGAGGCCAAGGAAAATGAAAAGAAACTCCAGGAATGACCCCAAATAAAGAATATATGGCTTCAAATTCTACTGGTTCAGGAGTATCTGAGGTGGTCATCCAACTTTAGGAAAGGGTAAACAATATGGTGAGTAAGGATGACATTAATGTTGAGCTTCATCAACTGAAAGGTAGCCTTAGGAGTGAGATTCGGAAGGATTTTCATGCAATGTAGTAGGATTTGTTGAATGTTATTTCTAATACAACTTCCAATGCTAGTCATATGAGTTCTACTCGAAATGGTCACATAGATCCAAATCACTCAAATCAGGGAGGATCCTTTAATCATTCAAGTGGATCTTCTCACCAATAGATGGGTATGATTCCAAAAGTTGAAATGCGTAAATTTGATGGAAAGGATCTACTCAATTGGATTACCCAAATGGAAAATTTTCTTTGATCTCCATCAGATCCCAAGAGGACAAAAGGTAACTGTGGCATCCTTATACCTAGAACCTGATTGATTTGTTTGGTATCGTTGGTTACGTGCTCAAAGGTAGAACAATGGCCTAAATGTCACCTAGAAAGTGTTCACTAAATAGCTTCAATTACACTATAGTTCTAGTTTTTCTGAGAATTACTTCAGCCAATCAACAAAGTTACACCAAACTAGTTCAGTTAAGGAGTATGTCCATCAATTCCAAACTTTGTCCTTGCATGTGGAGGATATTACAGAAGAGTATTTGAATGAACTATTTCTTGGGGGTCTTAAGGACCACATTGAGCATGAGGTACGCATGTTTAACCCACTCAAGGTTGCTGATTCTATTATAATGGCACGTCGAGTAGAGGAAAAATTTCTTTCCAATAGAAGGCAGACCTTTTCTAGCATAGAAGATCGTAACACCTTGTCTCCTTCTTACCCTTGGAAAATTCGGTTGATACCTCAAAAAATTGAAGAAAAAATAGCCAGAGGGTTATGCTCTAACTGTGATAGCAAATATGGACTAAATCATAAATGTTTTGAGAAAAAAAAATTCTACATTGAAGGATCTGGGGATGAGGAATAATATGAGGCAACATCAACAGAGGAAGTGGAAAAATTAGAGGAAGCATCTGGAGATCCTCAGCCCACTATTTCATTCCATACTCTATTAGGTATTAGTACTCCACAAACCCTTCAAGTTGTGGGTTATCTTAAGAAGTAGAAGGTAGCAGTCTTGATTGATTCAAGGAGCACACATAATTTCATCAATCATAAGTTGGCAACAAGACTAAATTGTTTCATCTACCCAGCACCTGAATTTCAAGTAATGATTGCAGATGGTGGCACAGTCCAATGTTCAGGTAAATGTCATAAAGTCAAACTCATGATGGGTGATTACACATTGGAATCTACTATGTTTGTTATTCCTATGGGTGGAGCTGATATTGTCTTAGGTGTTCAGTGGCTCACTACCTTGGGCACTATAGAGATAAATTTCTAGGAATTGTTCATGCACTTTTATTCTGAGGGTAAAAAATTTGAACTTCGAGGTCTATAAGCTAAAGATCCTCTAGTGGTGAGTTCTCACCAAATGCAGAAGATTCTTAAAAAGGGGTCTACAGGTTTTGTAGAATGATTATTCTCTATAGAATTCCAACCAAAAATGAAGGTATTGCATCCTAATCTTCAAAAGGTTATTAATTAACATGGAGTTGTCTTTAAGGAGCCAAGAGGATTGCCACCTGAAAGAGAGCATGATCATCATATTTAGTTGATTCCAAGGAGCCAACCCCCAACATCAGGCCTTATAGATATCCATATGTGTAAAAGAGTGAGATAGAGAAGATGGTGGAGGAAATGTTGGAAATGGGTATTATTCGTCATATTGAAAGTGCCTATTCTACTCCCGTGGTGATGGTGCATCGCAAATATGGAAGATGGCGCATGTGTCCAGATTATAGAGAGCTTAACAAGTTCACTATCAAAGATAAGTTTCCTATTCTTGTCATTAATGATTTATTAGATGAGTTGCATGGTGCCATTTATTTTACAAAACTAGATCTACGTTCTGGGTATCACCAAATTAGAGTCAAGCAAGAAGATATTCATAAGACAGCTTTCAGAACTCATCAAGGCCATTATGAATTCCTAGTGATGCCATTTGGCCTTACCAATGCTCCCTCCACATTCCAAAGCTTGATGAATTCAATATTTAGACCATTCATAAGGAATTTTGTCTTAGTATTTTTTGATGATATACTCATCTACAACAAATCATGGGAGAAACACTTACATCACATCAATATTGTCTTAAAAGTCTTAGAGAAACATCAACTTTATGTCAAGCCTTCAAAGTGTTCTTTTGGGGTACATGAAGTGGAATACTTGGGCCATATTGTTTCTCATGAAGGTGTTAAGGTGGACCCTCACAAGATCCAGGCCATGGTGGAATGGGAAACCCCAAGAACCCTCAAACAATTACGAGGTTTCTTAGGTCTCATAGGGTATTATCATAGATTTGTCAAAAATTATGGCAATATAGTAGCACCACTCACAAAATTATTGAAGGACTCCTTTCAGTGGAATGAGGAAGCATCTAGGGCATTTGAAAATTTGAGGATTTCAATGTGCACCACTCCAGTATTGGCAACCCCATATTTCTCCAAAACTTTCGTAGTTGAGTGCGATGCTTTAGGAAATATAATCGGAGTAGTACTAATGCAAGAAGGACACTCCATTGCTTTTGAGAGCCGAAAACTAAAAGGACATAATTTTTTAAAACCCACATATGAAAAGGAAATGATGGCAATACTACATGTAGTCAAACAATGGAGACCATACTTGATGGGTAGACATTTTAAGGTAAAAATTGATCACGATAGTTTAAAATATTTCTTAGAACAATGTCTATCTTCAGAAGAACAAAAAAAATGGGTCACTAAGATGTTGGGATATGACTTTGATATTATTTATAAGAAAGGAAAGGAAAATTTGGTCGTTGATGCTCTGTTTAGGAGTTATGAGTCCGCCAAAGCATTGTTATGTGCCATCTCTATACTACATGTAGATTGGGTAGATCAAGCACGATAAGAATGGAAGAAAGATACAACCACACATACTCTCATTCAAAATCTCCAGGCAGATCCATCCATATTAGATCAATTTATAGGGAAGGGGGATATATTGTGGTACAAATATCGGTTATATCTATGTAAGAACTCTACACTTAAACACCATGTTATTTTAGAGCTACATTCTTCTCCAATAGGTGGTCATGCTGGGGTCCTGAAAACATATCATAGAGTTAAGAAGGATTTCTTTTGGGAGGGGTTGAAAGGAGATGTTTAAAAATTTAGGGCAAAATGTTTGGTTTTCCAAAAAAATAAGGGCGAGACCATTAAGACACCTGGTGTTCTCCAACCTCTATCTATTCCTAGTGAGAGATGGGAAGAGGTATCAATGGATTTCATTACAGGATTACCTAAATCAGAAGGGAAAAGTTTCATCATGGTTGTGGTAGACATACTTACCAAATATGCTCATTTTTGTGCCATGGCTCATCCTTTCATAGCTAGTACCATTGCCATTTCTTTTATGGATACAGTTCAAAAGCTCCATGGCACGCCAAAGATTATAGTAAGTGATCGCGATCCAATATTTACAAGTAACTTTTTCACTGATTTGTTCTCTTGTCTAGGTACCCAACTAGCCCAGAGTTCCTCTTATCATCCCTAATCAAACGGGAAAACTAAGGTGGTAAATAAATGTTTAGAGGGGATATCTTCGATGTTTTACTTTAGATAAACAAGAAAATTGGGTGAAATGGTTGCCATTGGCAGAATGGTGGTACAATAATTCATTTCATACCTCCTCCAAAATGTCTCCATTTCTGGCACTTTATGGGTACCATCCTCCATCACTCATATCTAGCTTTAAGGTCAAACCAAAGGTGAGAGCAGTTGAAGATCACATTCGGCATCAACATGAGGTACTCTCTAGTCTTAGAGAAAATTTGGCATGGGCACAAAACCATATAAAGCAACAAGCTAATCAACATACGATTGAGTGACACTTTGAAGAGGGAGACTTTGTTTTTGTAAGGTTACAACCATATAAGCAATTATCCTTGAAACATCAGTAAAAGGATAATAAGCTTGCTCCTAAATTCTATGCTCCTTACCGAGTTTTGCAAAAAATTGGTAGTGTGGCATATAATCTAGAGCTCCCTCCAGGAATTAGAATACATCTAGTCTTCCATGTTTCTTGCTTAAAGAAAGTTATTGGGCAACACATTTCCACCCAATCAGTGCTTCCAAAACTAGACGAGGAAGGAAGGATCATATTGAAACTTGAAGGCATTCTTTAAACACGCACCAAAAGACCGAGGACCAAAGTCATTAGTGAGTACCTAATCAAGTGGAAGAATATGAATATTGAGGATACATCATGGGAAGATGAAGCATTCATGCAGTAGCATCTAGGGCTTCCTAACATTGGGGATAATGTTGCTTTGAAGGGGAGAGGCATGTTACACCCTTAATTATATATCTTACATGGGATGGATATAGCTGACTTGTTGCTATCATAACTTAATATCATGATGTATCTCTTTTATATATGATCTATTATCATTGGATGGTCGGCCTTGTTGATGTCCATAACATAGGAATAGTATAAATAGGGGTTATAGGTAGTGGATAATCATTATATTGAGTATTTGAGTCTTATTATATGTTCTGGAGGTTTCCCCCTTGAAGTGGCCAAGTTATTATACTTTCATATTAAGAGAATTTATCTGCAATATTTTGTTATTTGGTGTTCTATTACTCGTGATAATCATAAATAATCAAGTAATTTCATTACATGGGGTTTACATTTTACAGTTTAGGCTTTAGGGTTTAGGGTTTAAAGTGTTTTGTTTAGGGTTTAGCGTTTATAGTTTAGAGTTCAAGTTTTAGGGTTTAGGGTTTATGATTTAGGGCTCAAGGTTTATGGCTTAGCTTTTAGTGTTCAGTGCTAGGGGTTTAGGGTTTAGGGTTTAGAGCTAGGGGTTTAGGGTTTAGGGTTTAGAGCTAGGGGTTTAGGGTTTAGGGTTTAGGGTGTAGGGTTTAGGGTATAAGGTTTAGGACTGAGGGTTTAGGGTTTAGGGTTTATGACACAAGGTTGAGGGTTTAGGGTTTAGGAATTAGGGCTAAGGTTTTAGGGTTTATTGTTGAGGATTTACGGTTTAGGGTTTAAGGATCATGGTATAGGGTTTAGGGATTAGGGCTCAATATTTAGGTGTTAATGTTTAGGGCTAATGGTTTATGGTTTATTTTTTAGGTGGTTTACAATTTAGGGTTTAAGGTTTATGTTTTCGGATTTAGTGTTTAGGATATAGTGTTTAGGGCTCAGGGTTTAGGGTTTAGGGTTTATGGTTAAGGGTTTAGGGTTAAGGTTTTATGGCTAAGGGTTTAGGGTTTATTCTTTAAGATTTAGGGTTTAGGGCTAAGGGTTTAGAATTTAAAACTCGGGGTTTAGGGTTTAACATTTACAACTTAAGCTATAGGGTTTAGGGTTTAGGGTTTATGCTTGGGGGGGTTTATGGTTTATGGTTAATGGTTTACTGTTTAATGTTTAGGTTTTAGGTTTTAGGGTTTATGACTTAGGGTTTAGGGTTTATGTTCTTAGGGATAAGGGTTTAGTGTTTAGGGTTTAGGTTTTAGGGGGTTTAGGGTTTAGGGTTTAGGGTTTATGATTTATGATTTATGATTTAGGGCTCATGGTTTATAGTTTATGGATTTGCATATAAGTTTTAAATTTTAGGTGTTAGGCTTAGGGGTTTAAGGTTTAAGGTTTAAGGGTTTTGGGTATAGTGTTTAGGTTTTAGGGTTTAGGGCTAAGGGTTTAAAGCTTAGGGTTTATGGGGCTTACAGTTTAGAATTAAGTGTTTAGGGATTTACATTTAGGGTATATGGTATAGGGCTCAAGGTTTAGGGTTTAGGCTTTAGGATTTAGGATTTAGGCTTTGGGGCTCATAATGTTTAGGGTTTAAGTGATAATAGTATAGGATTTAGCATTTAGGTTTTTGGTGATTACAATTTAGAGGCTCAGTGCTTATGTTTTATTAGTTTAGGGATCAGGGTTCAGGGTTTATGGCTAATGCTTTTAATGATTTAGAGATCATGGTTTTGGGTATATGGTTTATGGCCTTAAACTTTAGGGTTTAAGGTGTAAGGGTAAGGTTATAGGGTAGTGTGTTTAGGGGGTTTAGAGCTTAATGGCTAATGGTTTAATGGTTTAGAGTTTAGGGTTTCAGGGTTAAGGGCTCAGGGTTTATGGGTTTAGGGATTAGGGTTTAGGTGTTTAGGGTTTATCTTTTAGCTTATATGGTTTCTAGGTTTTAGGTTTTAGGGTTTATGGATTAAATATTTATTGTTAAGTGCTAATGGTTTATTGTTTAGGGATTAGGGTTTAGGGTTTAAGGTTTAGGGTTTAGGGCTCAGGGTTTAGGGTTTAGGGTTTAGGGTTTAGGCAAGCTTTTCTTGATTTAGGGTTTAGGGCTCAGAGATTTAGTTTAGGGCTTAGGGTTTAGGGTTTAGGGTTTAGGGGGTTTAGGGCTAGTTTAGGGTTTAGAGCTTAGGTTTTAGGGTTTAGGATTAGGGGGTTTATTTATGGATTTAGGATTCAAGGTTTAGATTTAGGGTTTAGGGTTTAGGATTTAGGGCTCACGGTTTAGGGTTTATGGTTCAGGGTTTAGGGCTTTAGGATTTAGGGTTTATAGGATTTAGGGTTTAGGGTTTAGGGTAATAGGGTTTAGGGCTTAGTGGTTAGGATTTAGGGTTTAGAGTTTAGGGTTTAGGGTTTAGGCTGCTTGAGGGTTTAGGGTTTATGGTTTATGGTTTAGGGTTTAGGGATCAGGGTTTAGGGTTTAGGGTTTAGGTTGACTAAGGGTTTAGTGTTTATGGTTTTAGGTGTTTAGGGGGTTTTTGGTTTAGGGTTTAAGGGTTTAGGGTTTAAGGTTAGGATTTAGGGATTTAGGGTTTAGGGTTTAGGTTTTATGGTTTAGGGTTTGGCGATTTATGGTTTAGGGTTTAGGTTTAGGGTTTAGTGTTTAGGGTTTAAGGTTTAGGGTTTATTGGTAAGTGTTTAGGGTTTAGGGTTTAGGGTTTAGGGTTTATGGTTTAGTTTTTAGGAGTTTAGGGTTCAAGGGTTTAGGGTTTTAGGGTTAAGGGTTTATGGTTTAGGGCTTAAGGTTTAGGGTTTAGGGATTAGGGTTTATGGTTTAGGACTTTAGGATTTAGTTATTCATGATTTATGGGGTTCAAGTGTTTAGAGCTCAAGGGTTTAGGGTTTAGGTTTAGGATTTAGGTTTAGGGTTTAGGGTTTAGGGCTTTAATAGTTTAATGCTAGGATTTAGGTTTTAGAGTTTAGTGCTTATCAGATTTAGGGTTTAGGGTTTAGGTTTAGGTCTGCCAGGGTTTAAGGTTTAGGTGTTTCGAGTGTGTTTATATAGTTTGGGTTTAATCAAAATTTAGGGTTTGGGTTCAAAGTTGTAGGCTAATTATCAGGTTTTAGTGTTTAGGGTTTAGGGTTTAGGGTTTAGGGTTTAGGGTTTACATGGTTTAGGATTTAGGGTTTAGGGTTTAGGGTTTAGGATTATTAGTTTATGGTTTAGGGTTTAGGGTTTAGGGGTTTAGGGTTTAGTAGATTTAGGGTTTAGGGTTTACATGGTTTATGGTTTAGGATTTAGGGGTTTAGGGTATATGTTTTAGGGTATAGCTATTAGGGTTTAGGGTTTAGGGTTTAAGGCTCAAGATTTTGGGTTTAGGGTTTATGGGTATTACAGGTTTCAGGGTTTAGGTTTATGGTTTAGAGGTTTATGGTTTAGGGTTTAGGGTTTAGGGGTTAGGGTTTAGAGTTTAAGGTTTAGGGTTTAACCTTTAGGGTTTAGAGATGTTTATTTCAGTTTTAGGGTTTATGGTTTATGGTTTAGGGATAAGGGTTTAGTGTTTAGGGATTTATATTTTAGGGTTTAAGGTTTTAAGGCTAGGATTTTAATGTTTAGGGTTTAGGGTTTACTAACTTTAGAGTTTAGGGTTTAGGTTTAGGGTTTAAGTCTAGGGTTTAGGTTTAGGGTTTAGGGTATAGGTTTAGGGTTTAGGATTTAGAATTTAGGGTTTAAGGTTTATATTGGTAGGGTTTAAGGTTTAGGATTTAGGGTTTAGGGATTATGGTTTAGTGTTTAAGGTTTAGGGTTTTGAATTTAGGATTTAGGGTTTAGGCTTTAGGGTTTATGACTCATGGTTTAGGGTTTAGAGTTTAGGGTTTATTGTTTAAGGTTTAAGGTTTAAGGTTTAGGATTTAGGATTTAGGGTTTAGTGTTTAGTGCTAGGGATTTAGGGTTTATGGTTTAGGGCTCAGGGTTCAAGGTTTAAGGGTTAGGGTTTAGGGTTTAGGGTTTTTTGTTTAGGGTTTAGGGTTTAGGGCTAAAGGATTAGGGTTTAGGGTTTATTGTTTAGGGGGTTTATGGTTTAGGGTGGGTTTAGGGCTTAAGGTTAAGGGTTTAGGGTTTATGGTTTAGGGCTTAGGTTTAGGGTTTATGGTTTAGTTTTTAGGGATTTTAGGGTTTAGGGTTTAGGGTTTAGGGTTTAGGGTTTAGGGTTTAGGATTTATGATTTATGGTTTATGGTTTAGGGCTAAGGGTTTATAGGTTTAGGGTTTAGGGTTTAGGGTTTAGTGTTTAGGGTTTAGGTTTAGGGTTTAGGGATTTATGATTCTCAAGGTTTAGGGTTTAGGGTTTAGGGCTTAAGGCTTTAAGTTTAGGGTTTAGGGTTTAGGGTTTAGGGTTTAGGTTTAGGGTTTAGGGGTTAAGGATTTAGGTATTAGGGATTTAGGGTTTATGGTAGTGGATTTTAGGGATTTTATGGTTTAGGGATTTTGGGTTTAGGGTTTATTGTTTAGGGTTTAGAGGTTTAGGGTTTAGGGTTTATGGTTGGGGGTTTGGGGTTTAAGGTTTAAGGGTTTAGGGTTTAGTTTAGGGTTTAGGGTTTAGGGTTTAGGTTTAGGTTTTAAGTCTAAGGTTTAAGGTTTAGGGTTTATGATTTATTGGGTTTATGGTTTAGGGTTTACGGTTTAGGGAATTTGGGTTTAGGGTTTAAGGTTTAGTGTTTAAAGAGGTTTACGGTTTTAGGGTTTAGGTTTAGGGTTTAGGTCTTGGGTTTAGGGTTTAGGGTTTAGGATTTAGGGTTTATTGTTTAGGGTTTATAGTTTAGGGTTTAGGTTTTCATGTTTAGGGTTGACATTTTAGGGTTTAGGGGGTTTAATGGTTAGGGTTTAGGGTTTAGGATTTAGGGCTCATGGGTTACAGGTTTAGGGTTTAGGGTTTAGGGTTTAGGGTTTAGTGTTTATTTAGGTTTTAGGGTTTAGGGTCTAAGGTTTATATCAGTGTTTAGGGTTTAGGGTTTAGGGTTTATGGTTTAGGGCTTATGGTTTAGGGTTTAAGGTTTAGGGTTTAGGGTTTAGGGGTAAGGGTTTAGGGTTTAGGAGTTTAGGGTTTAGGGTTTAGTGGTTTAGGGATTTATGGGTTTAGGGTTTAGGGTTTAAATTTTAAGATTTAGGGTATTTAATGTTTAGGGTTTAGGGTTTAAAAGATTTAGGGTTTAGGGTTTAAGGGTTCTAGATTTTATGGTTTAAGGATTTCTGGGTTTAGGGTTTAAGGGTTGGGCTTACAATTTAGGGTTTAGGGTTTAGTGTTTAGGTTTAGGATTTAGTATTTACATGTTTAGGGTTTAAGGTTTAGGGCTAAAGGTTTAGGGGGTTTAGGGTTTAGGTCATAAGGGTTTAGTTTTAGTGTTTAGGGTTTAGTGTTTAGGTTTAAGGGTTTAGGGTTTAGGGTTTAGGGATTTAGGGTTTATGAGGTTTAGGTTTTAGGTTTAGGGTTTATAGTTTTAGGTTTAGGGTTTAGGGTTTAGGGTTTAGGTTTAGGATTTAGGGTTTAGGGTTTAGATGGTTTAGGGTTTGCTTGGGGTTTAGGGTTTAGGGTTTAGGGCTTAGGGTTTAGGGTTTTAGGGTTTAGGGTTTAGAAAACTAAGGTTTAGGGCTTTAGGTTTTTTTTAGGGTTTATGGTTTAGGGTTTATGGATTTAGGGTTATAGGGTTTAGGATATATGGTTTAGGGTTTAGGGTTTAGGTTTAAGGGGCAAATTTAAGGATTATAATATTTAAGGTTTAGGTCTTTAGGGCTTTATAGGGTAGTTACATGGATTAGGGTTTAGGTTTTTAGGGTTTATGGCTGAGGTTTAGGAGTTTAGGGTTTAGATGATTTAAGGGTTTAGGGTTTATTTTTAGGGATAAGGGTTTAGGGTTTAGGGTTTTAGGGGATTTTAAGTTTAGGGTTTAGGGTTTAGGGTTTAGGGATTTAGGGTTTATGGATTTAGGGTTTAGGGATTTATGGTTTAGGTAATTCAAGTTTTTAGGGTTTAGGGTTTAGGGTATTTATAGGGTTTAGGGTTTAGGCTTAGGGTTTTAGGGTTTAGGGCTTAAGGGATTATAGTTTAAGGGTTAGGGTTTAGGGTTTATTTTGGTTAAGGGTTTAGGTTTATGGTTTAGGGTTTAGGATTTAGGTATTAGGGTTAATGGCTAAGGGTTTAGGTCTTTAGTGGTTTTGGATTTAATAGGATTCCTTTTTGGTTTATGGGTTTAGGGTTTAGGGTTTAGATGCTTAGGGTTTAGGGTTTATGTGTTTAGGATTTAGGGTTTAGGGTTTAAGGTTTAGGGTTTAGGGTTTAGTGTATAGGGTTTAGAATTAGGGTTTAGGGTTTAGGTTTTATCCATATAGTTTAGGGATTAAGGTTTAAGGTTTTAAAGGGTTTAGTGTGATTAGGGCTAATATATATTAGAGTTTATGGAGTTTAGGGTTTATGGTTTAGGTTTTAGGGTTTAGGGTTTAGGGTTTAAAATGGTTTATGGGTTTAATGTTTTAGGATTTAGGGATTATGGGTTTAAGGTTCATACGGTTTAGGGTTTAGGATTTAAGGGTTTAGGGTTTAGGTTTATGGTTTACGGATAAGGTTTTAAGGGTTTAGGGTTTATGGTTTAGGGGTTTAAGGTTTTAGGGTTTAGGTTTAGGGTTTAGATTTTAGGGTTCAAGGTTAGGTTTAGGATTTAGGGTTTATGGCTAAGGGTTTAGGGTATATGATTTAGGGGGTTTAGGGTTTAGTGTTTAGGGGTCATAGTTTAGGGTTTAAGGTTTAGGGTTTAAGGTGGTTTAGAGTTTAGGGATTAGGGTTTAGGGTATAGGGTTTAAAGATATAGGGTTTAGGGTTTAAGTGTTTAGGGCTAAGGTTTAGGGTTTAAATGGGGTTTACTTAGGTTTTAGGTTTAGGGTTTAAGGTTTAGGGTTTAGGGTTTAGGGTTTAGGTTTTAGGGATTATTGTTTATAGCTCAGGGTTTAGGGTTATGGTTTAGGGTTTAGGGATCAGGGTTTAAGATTTTAGGGTTTAGAACTAGGTTTAGGATTCTTAGGGTTTAGGGTTTATGGTTTAGGGTTTAGGGTTTAGGGTTCAGGGTTTAGGGTTTTAGGATTTAGGGTTAAGGGTTTAGGGTTTAGGGTTAAGGGTTTAGGATTTAGGGTTTAGGGCTCATTGTTTATTTAGGGCTTAGGGTTTAGGTTTAGGGCTCAAGATTTAGGGTTAATGGTTTATAATTTAGGGCCAATGATTTAGGGTTTAGATTTTAGGGCTCAAGTTTTATGTTTTAGGTTTTAGCATTTAGGGCTCAAGGTTTTAGGGATCTTAAGGGGTTTATTGTTTAGGGTTTAGGGTTTAGGGTTTAGGGTTTAGGGTTTAGGGTTTAGGGTTTAGGGTTTTAGGGTTTAGGGTTTAGGGATTTAGGGTTTATGGTTTATGGTTTAGGGTTTAGGGTTTTAGGTTTAGGGTTTAGGTCTTAGGGTTTAGGGTTTAGACTTTAGAGTTTAGGGTTTATGGGGTTTATAATTCAAGGTTTAGATTTAATAGTTTTAGGGATTAGGGTTTAGGGTTTAGGGTTTAAGGGTTTAGGGTTTATGGTTCTATGGTTTAGGATTATAGGTTTTTAAGGAGGGTTCATGGCTTAGGGTTTAGGATTTCAAGGTTTAGGGTTTAGGGTTTATTTTAGGGTTCAGGGTTTAGGGTTTAGGTTTAGTTTTAGGGATTATAGGGTTTAGAGTTTAGGGTTTAGGGTTTAGGTATTTAGGGTTTGGGGTTTGGTTTAGGGATTAGGGTTTTACCTTTTAGGGTTTAGGGTTTACTAGTTTAGGGCTTATGGAGTTTAAGGGTTTAGGGTTTAAAGTTTAGGGTTTAGGGTTTAAGTGTTTAGGGTTTAGGGGTATAGGGCTTAAGGTTTTTTAGGGTTTAGGTTTAAGGTTTAGGGTTTAGGGTTTAGGATTTAAGGTTTAGGTATTAGGGTTTAGTTTTTATGGTTTAGTGTTTAGGGTTTAGGGATTTAGGGTTAGGGTATAGGGCTCAAGGTTTAGGTTTTAGGGTTTAGGTTTAGGTGGTTAAGGTTTAGGGTTTAGGGTTTAGGGTTTAGGTTTAGGTTTAGGGTTTAGGGTTTAGGGATTTAGGGCTATGGTTTAGGGTTTTAGATTTCAAGTTTAATGGTTTAGGGTTTTTAGGGTTTAAATAGGACTTAGGGTTTTAGGGTTTAGGGTTTATGGTTTAGGTTTTAGGGTTATGGTTTAGGGTTTATGGTACTTAGGGTTTAGGGTTTCATGGGGTTTATGGTTTATGGTTTAGGGTGTATGGTTTAGGGGGTTTAGGGTTTAGGGTGTATAGTTTAGGGTTTAGGGTTTAGGGTTTTAGGGTTTAGGGTTTTGAGTTTAGAGTTTATGGTTTAGGGTTTAGTGTTTATGGTTTAGGGTTTAGGGTTTAGGGTTTAGGGTTTTAGGGTTTAGGTTTTTAGACGTTTAGGGTTTAGGGTTTAGAGGTTTAGGGTTTAGGGTTTAGGGTTTAGGGTTTATGTTTAAGCATTTAGGGAACATGGTATAGGGTTTAGGGTTTAGGGTTTAGGGTTTATGTTTAGGGGTAAGGGTTTAGGTTTTATGGTTTTATTTTTAGGGGGTTTAAACTTTAGGGTTTAGGGTTTAGGATTTAGGGATTATGGATTTAGAGGTTTAGGTTTAGGATTTATGTTTTAGGGTTTAGGGTTTAAAGTTTAGGGTTTAGGATTTATGGTTAAGGTCTTAGGGTTGAGGGTTTAGGGTTTAGGTTTAAGGATCGTTAGGGTTTAGGGTTTAGGGTTGAGGTTTTAGGGATTAGGGCTCATTAGGGTTTAGGGTTTATGGTTTAGTTTAATGGTTTAGGGTTTATTTTTTAGGGTGTTTAAGGTTTAGGTTTTAGGGTTTATGGTTTAGGGTTTAGGGTTTAGGGATTTACATTTAGGGTTTATGGTTTAGGCTCGAGGTTTTAGGGTTTAGGGCTTAGGTTTAGGGTTTAGGGTTTAGGGTTTAGGGTTTAGGGTTTAGGGTTTAGGGATCACGGTTTAGAGGTTTATGGTTTAGGGTTTAGGGTTTAGGGTTTTTTAGGGTTTAGAGTTTAGGGTTTAGGACTTAATGGTTAAGGTTTTAGGGTTTAGGTTTTAGGGTTTAGGGTGTATAGGGTTTAGGGTTTTAAGGGTTTAGGGTTTAGGGTTCATTGTTTAGGGCACTTATGGTTTAGGTTTATGTTTTAGGGTTTAGGCTTTAGGGTATAGATTTAAGGTTTAGGGTTTAGGGTTTATGGTTTAGGATTTGGGGTTTAGGTTTAAGGTTTATGGTTTTAAGGATTTAGGTTTTAGGGTTTAGGGCTCATGTTTAGTTTTAGCAGTTTAGGGTTTAGGGTTTAGGGTTTAGGTTTTGGTTTAGGGTTACAGGGTTTTATTAAAGTTTAGTTTAGTTTAATTTTAGGGTTTAGGTTTATTTTTTATGGTTTAGGGTTTAGGGTTTAAGGTTTAGGGTTTAGGATTAGGGTTATAGGGTTTCTATAAGGTTTAGGGTTAGTTTGGTTTAAGGTTTAGGATTTAGGGTTTAGGGTTTAGGACTTAGGGTTTAGGGCTTTAGGGTTTAGGTTTAGGATTTATAGTTTAGGGTTTAGGGATCAGGATTTAGGGTTAGTGTTTTAGGAGTTTTAGGTTTTAGGTTTTAGGGTTTAGGGTTTACGGTTTACGGTTTATGGTTCAGGGTTTAGGGATTTTAGGTTTTAGGGTTTTAGGGTTTTAGGTTTTAGTTTTTTAGGGTTTAGGGGTGATTAGGGTTCTAATTTATGGTTTAGGGTTTAGGGTTCACGGATTATGGCTTTTAGGGTTTAGGGTTTATGGTTAGAGGTTTTAGGTTTATGGGTTTAGGGTCTAAGGGTTTATTGTTTAGGGTTTAGGGTTTAGGTTTTAGGGTTTAGGTTTAGGTTTAAGGTTTAGAGGTTTAGGGTTTTTAGGGTTTAGGGATTTAGGGTTTAGGGTTTAGGGTTTAGGGCTTAGTGGTTTAGGGTTTAATGTTTAGGGTTAAGGTTTAGGGTTAAGTGTTTATAGTTTAGGGTTTAGAGTTTAGGGTTTAGTGTTTATGGTTCAGGGTTTAATGTTTTAGGGTTTAGGGTTTTTAGGGCTTTAGGGTTTAGGGTTTAGGCTTTAAGGTTTAGGTTTTAGGGCTCAAGGGTTTAGGGTTTAGGGTTTAGAGTTTAGGTTTAGGGTTTAGGGTTTTGGGCATTAGGGATTTAGGGTTTAGGGTTTAAGGGCTTTTTGGTTTATATGTTTAGGGGGTTTAAGGTTTAGGGTTTAGGGTTTAGGATTTAGGGCTTAGGGTTTAGGGTTTAGGGTTTAGGGTTTAGGGTTTAGGATTTAGGTTTTAGGGTTTAAATTTTTAAGGGGTTTAGGATAAGGTATTAGGTTTTTAGGGATAAGGGTTTAAAGTTTAGGGTTTATGGTTTACTGTTTAGGATTTAGGGTTTAGGGCTTGGGGTTTAGGGTTTATGGTTTAGGTTTTAGGGTTTATGGTTTAGGGTTTAGGATTTAGGGTTTAAGGTTTAAGGGTTTAGGGTTTAGGGTTTAGGATTTAGGTTTTAGGGCTAAATTGTTTAGGGTTTACATTTTAGTGTTTAGGTCTAAGGGTTTATTTTTAGGGTTTAGGGTTTAGGCGTGTTTAGGATTTGGTGTTTAGAAGGTTTAGAGTTTAAGGTTTAGTGATTTAGGAATTAGGGTTCAGAATGGGTTTAAGGTTAAGGGTTTAGGGTTTAGGGTTTATGGATAAGGGTTTAGGGTTTAGGTTTAGGGTTTATGGTTTAGGGTTTTAGGTTTAGGGTTTAGGGTTTATGGTTTAGGGTTTAATGTTTATGGTTTAGGGTTTAAAGTGTTTAGGATTTAGGGTTAGGGTTTAGGGTTTAGAGTTTAAGGTTTAGGGTTTAGGGTTTATGTTTAAGGGTTTAGGTTTAGGGTTTAGGGTTTAGGGTTTAGGGTTTAGGGATTAGGGTTTAGGGTTTATGGTTTAGGGTGTAAAGTGTTTGGTTTAGGGTTCAGGGTTTATTGTTTAGAGTTCAAGTTTTAGGGTTTATGGTTTATGATTTATGGCTCAAGGTTTAGGGTTTAGGTTTGAGGGTTTAGGAGCTAGGGGGTTTAGGGTTTAAAGGGTTTAAGGTTTAGGGTTTAGTTTAGAGTTCAAGTTTAGGGTTTAGGGGTTTAAGGTTTAGTTTGTTTAGGGTTTAGGATTTAGGGTTTAGGGTTTAGACTTTGGGGTTTAGGGCTAAGGGTTTAGGATTTAGTGTTTACGACTCAAGGTTTAGGGTTTAGGTCTAAGTGTTTAGGGTTTAGGAATTAGGGCTAAGGGTTTAGGGTTTATTGTTGAGGATTTATGATTTAGGGTTTAGGGATCACGGTATAGGGTTTAGGGTTTAGGTCTCACTATTTAGGTGTTAATGATTAGGAATAATAGTTTAGGGTTTAGGTTGTAGGGGGTTTATAATTTAGGGTTTAACGTTTAGGTTTTTAGATTTAGTGTTTAGGGTTTAGGGTTTAGGGCTGAAGGTTTAGGGTTTAGGGTTAAGGGTTTATGGCTAAGTGTTTAGGGTTTGTGGTTTAGGGTTTAGTATTTAAGATTTAGGGTTTAGGTTTTAGGGCTAAGGGTTTAGGGTTGAGGGTTAGGGTTTAAAACACAGGGTTTAAAAACACAGGGTTTGGTTTAGGGTTTATCATTTAGGGTTCAAGGTATATGGTTTAGGGTTTAGGGTTTATGTTTTTCTGGGGGGTTTACAGTTTATGGTTTATGGTTAATGTTTTAGTGTTTAATTTTTAGGGTTTAGGGTTTAAGGTTTAGGACTTAGGGTTTAGGGTTTATGTTTTTAGGGATAAGGGTTCGGGGTTTAGGTTTTAGGGGGTTTAGGGTTTAGGGTTTATGATTTACGATTTATGATTTAGGGCTCATGGTTTATAGTTTAGGGATTTGGATCTAGGTTTCAAGTTTTAGGTTTTAGGCTTAGGGGTTTAAGGTTTAAGGTTTAAGGCTCATGGCTTAGGGTTTAGGGTTTAGGGCTTAAGGTTTAGAGTTTAAGGTTTAGGTTTAGGGTTTAAGGGTTAGGTTTTATTGTTTAGGGTTGAGGATTTAGGTATTAGGGATCAGGGTTTAGGGTAGTGGTTTTGGCTTTAATATTTTTGGCTTTTGGGTTAGGGTATAGTGTTTAGGGTTTATATCTTAGGGTTTAGGGTTTAGGTTTAGGGTTTAGGGTTTAGGGTTGGGGGTTTAGGGTTTAGGTTTTAAGTCTAAGAGCTTAAGGTTTAGGGTTTATCTTTAATTGGGTTTATGGTTTATGTTTTAGGGTTTATGGTTTAGGTTTTATGGTTTAGGGTTTAGTTTTTAAAGTTTAGGTTTAAGTTTTAGGCTTTAGGGTTATGGATTTTGGGTCTTGGGTTTAGGGTTTAGGGTTTATTGTTTAGGGATTACTGTTTAGGGCTATGGGTTTAAGGTTTAGGGTTTAGGGTTTTTTGTTTTATATTTAGGGTTTATGGGTTAGGGTTTACGGTTTAGGATTTAGGGCTCATGGATTAGGGTTTAGGGTTTAGGTGGTTTAGGGTCTAGTCTTTAGGGATCAAGGTTTAGGGTATGGTTTTTTGCTTTAATATCGTTTGGATTTTGGGATAAGGTGTGATTTTTAAGGTTTAGATATCAGGATTTAGGGTCTAGGTTAAGGATTTAAGCTTTATGGTTTAGGGTTTTGGGGGTTTAGGGTTTAGATTTTAGGGTTTACAGGCTTAAGGTTGAGGGTTTATCTTTAATTGGGTTTACGGTTTAGGGTTTATGGTTTATTGTTTAGGTTTTACGGTTTAGATTTTAGTTTTTAAAGTTTAGGTTTAAGTTTTAGGCTTTAGGGTTATGGGTTTTGGGTCTTGGGTTTAGGGTTTAGGGTTTTAGATTTAGGGTTTAGGGTTTAGGATTTAGGGCTCATGGATTACGGTTTAGGGTTTAGTCTTTAGGGGATTTAGGGTTTAGTGTTTAGGGATCATGGTTTAGGGTTTAAGGTTTAGGGTCTAGTGTTTAAGGATCAGGGTTTAGGGTTTATGGCTATTTAGGGTTTAGGCCTTAGGTTTTGGGGTTTAGGGTTTAGGGTTTAGGGTTTAAGGTTTAGAGTTTAGGGTTGATGGGTTAAGGGTTTAGGGTTTAGGGTTTAGGGGTTTAAGGTTTACATTTTATGGGTTTATGGGTTTAGGGCTAATGGTTTAGGGTTTAGGGGTTAAAGGTTAGTGGTTTAGGGGTTTAGGGTTTAGGGTTTAGGGGTTTAAGGTTTAGGGTTTAGGTTTTAGTGCTAATGGTTTAGGGTTTACTGGTTTATATGTATGGTATAAGGTTTAAGGTTTTAGGGTTTTAGGGTTTAGGGTTTAAGGGTTTAGGGTTTTAGGGTTTAGGGTTTAGGGTTTAGGTTTTAATGTTTAAAGGCTCAAAGGGTTTAAAGGTTTTAGGAATGCTAAGGGTTTAGGGTTTAGAGTTTAGGGCTAAGAGTTTAGGGTTTATTGTTTAGCGCTTAGTGGTTTAATGGGTTTAGGGTTTAGATATAGGGTTTAAAATTTATGTTTTAAGGTTTAAAGTTTAGGGTTTAAGGTTTTTAAGGTTTAGGGTTTAGGGTTCAGAGGCTAAGTGTTTATGGTTTAGGATTTAGGATTTAGGGTTTAGGGTTTAGGGTTTAGGGCTGAGGGTTTAGTGTTTAGGGTTTAGGGTTTAGGTTTAGTGCTCATGGTTTAGGGTAGAGGGTTTAGTGTTTAGGGTTTAGGGTTTAATTTAGGTTTTAGGGTTTTTTAGTTTAGGCCAGTGATTTAGGGTTTAGGGTTTAGGGACTCAGGTTTAGGGTTTAGTGGCTCAAGGTTTAGGGTTTAGGTTTAGGGTTTAGGGTTTAAGGTTTAGGGTTTAGGGTTTAGGATTTAGGGTTTAGGGTATAGGGTTTAGGTTTTAAGGTTTAGGGTTTAGGACTCATGGGTTTAGAGTTTAGGGTTTAGGTTTTATGTTTAAGGGATTAAGGGGTTCAGGGTTTAAGATTTAGGGTTTATAGGGTTTAGGGTTTACAGTTTAGGTTTTTAAGATTTAGGGTTTTGGGATTAGGGTTTAGGGTTTAGGGTTTAGGTTTTGGGTTCAAGGGATTAAGGTTTAGGGCTTAGTTCTTATCATTTAGGGTTTAAGGTTTAGAGATCAGAGTTTAGGGTTTAGGGATCAGGGTTAGAGGTTTAATGTTTAGGGTTTAGGGTTTATTATTTAGGGTTAGGGTTCAGGTTTATGGTTTAGGGTTTAGCATTTATGGGTTTAGGGTTTAGAGTTTAGGGTTTAGGGTTTATGTTTCTTAGGGTTTAGGTTTAAGGATTTAGTTTTTAGGGTTTAGGGATTAGGGTTCATGGTTTTTACTTTAGTGTTTAGAACTTAGAGTTTAGGTTTTAGGGATTAGGGTTTTACGGTTTAGGGTTTAGGGCTAAGGCTTTAGGGTTTATGGTTTATGGTGTTTAGGGTTTAGGGCTTAGGGTTTAGGGTTTATAGTTTAGGATTTAGGGATTAGGAAGTTTATCATTTAGGGCTTAGGGTTTTAGGGTTTAGGGTTTAGGGTTTAGGGGTTTATGGTTCATGTTTTAGGGTTTAGTGGTTTAGGTTTAGGGTTCAGGGTTTAGGGATAGGTTTATTTTAGGGTTTAGGGTTTAATGTTTATGGTTTATGGTTTAGGATTTAGGGTTTACGGTTTATTTAGGGTTTAGGCTTTAGGGTTTAGGGTTTAGGGGGTTTACGGTTTAGTTTGGTTTAGGGTTTAGGGTTTAGGGTTTATCGTTTAGAGTTAGGTTTTAGTGTTTAGGGTTTATGGTTTATGATTTAGGGCTCAAGGATTAGGGTTTAGGTTTTATGGTTTAGGGCTAGGGGTTTAGGGTTTATGGTTTATGGTTTAGGGTATAGGGTTTAGGGTTTATCAGGGTTTAGAGTTCAAGTTTTAGGGTTTATGGTTTATGATTTATGGCTCAAGGTTTAGGGTTTAGGGTTTTTTAAGGGTTTTTATTTAGGTTTTTAGGGTTTAAGGTTTATGGTTTAGGGTTTAAGGTTTAGGGCTAAGGGTTTAGGGTTTATGGCTAATGGTTTAGGGTTTAGGGTTTTGGAATTAGGGCTAAGATTTTAGGGTTTAGTGTTGAGGATTT
Source organism: Taxus chinensis (assembly GCA_019776745.2). Classification (NCBI taxonomy): domain Eukaryota; kingdom Viridiplantae; phylum Streptophyta; class Pinopsida; order Cupressales; family Taxaceae; genus Taxus; species Taxus chinensis. The sequence goes on from CM034152.1 coordinate 307,492,108, forward strand.
ACAGTTTAGGGTTTAGGGATCACGGTATAGGGGTTAGGGATTAGTGTTCACTATTTAGGTGTTAATGTTTAGGAGCTAATGGTTTAGGGTTTAGGTTCCATGGGGTTTATAATTTAGGGTTCAGGGTTTATGGTTTAGGGTTTAGGGATTATTGTTTATTCTTTTGGGATTATTGTTTAGGGCTATTGGTTTAAGGTATAGGGTTTATGGGGTTTAGGTTTTAGCTTTTAGGGTTTAGGGTTAGGGTTAAGGGTTTAGATTTAGGGTTTAGGGTTTAGGGCTTACCATTAGGGTTTAATTTTAGGGTTTAGGGTTTAGGTGCTCATGGATTGCAGTGTTTAGGGTTTAGGGTTTAGGGTTTAGGGGGTTGAGGCTAAAGGGTTTTAGTGTTTAAGGATTAGGGTTTAGGGTTTAGGGTTTAAGGATTAGGGTTTAGGGTTTATGTTTTAGGCCTTATGGTTTAGGGGGCAAGGTTTCTAGGTTTAAGGTTTAGAGTTTAGGGTTTATGGGTAAGGGTTTAGGGTTTAGGGGGTTTAAGGTTTAGGGTTTATGGTTTATGGTTTAAGGCTAAGGGTTTAGGGTTTAGGTTTTAGTGTTTAAATTTTAAATCTAGGGGTTTAACGTTTAGGGTTTTAGGGGTTTAAGGATTTAGGGTTTAGGGTTTACGTTCTAGATTTTAGGACTAAGGATTTAGGGTTTAGGGTTTAAAGGGTTAACAATTTTAGGTTTATCGATTAGGGTTTAATGTTTAGTGTTTAGGGTTTAGGATTTAGTATTTATGGTTTAGGGTTTAAGGTTTAGGGCTAATGGTTTAGGATTTAGTGTTTAGGTGGTTTAGGGTTTAGGGTTTAGGACTAAGGGTTTAGGGCTTAGGGATTAGAGTTTAGGGTTTAGTGTTTAAGGTTTAGTGTTCTTAGTTTAGGATTTAGGCTTTAGGCTTTAGGGTTTAGGGTTTAGGACTCATGGTTTAGGGTTTAGGGTTTAGAGTTTAGGGTTTATTAGTTAGGGTTTAAGGTTTAGGATTTAGGGTTTAGTGTTTAGTGCTAGGGGTTTAGGGTTTATGGTTTAGGGCTCAGGGTTCAAGTTTTAGGGGTTAGGGTTTAAAACTCAGGGTTTTTGGTTTATGGTTTAGCATTTAGGGCTCAAGGTATAGGGTTTAGGGTTTAGGGTTTATGCTTAGGGGGTTTATAGTTTATGGTTTATGGTTAATGGTTTAGTGTTTAAGGTTTAGGGTTTAGGGTTTATGATTTATGATTTATGATTTAGGGCTCATGGTTTATAGTTTAGGGATTTGGATCTAGGTTTTAATTTTTAGGTTTTAGGGTTAGGGGTTTAAGGTTTAGGGCTCAGGGCTTAGGGTTTTTGGCTTAGGGCTTAAGGTTTAGAGTTTAAGGTTTAGGTTTAGGGTTTAAGGGTTAGGTTTTATTGTTTAGGGTTGAGGATTTAGGTATTAGGGATAAGGGTTTAGGGTAGTGGTTTTGGCTTTAATATTTTTGGATTTTGGGTTTAGGGTATAGTGTTTAGGGTTTAGAGCTTAGGGTTTAGGGTTTAGGGTTTAGGGCTAGGGGTTTAGGGTTTAGGGTTTAGATTTTAAGTCTAAGGGCTTAAGGTTTAGGGTTTATCTTTAATTGGGTTTAAGGTTTAGGGTTTATGGTTCAGGTTTTACGGTTTAGGGTTTAGTGTTTAAAGTTTAGGTTTAAGTTTTAGGCTTTAGGGTTATGGGTTTTGGGTCTTGGGTTTAGGGTTTAGGGTTTAGGGTTTAGGGTTTATTGTTTAGGGATTACGTTTTAGGGCTATGGGTTTAGGGTTTATGGGGTTTAGGGTTTAGATTTTAGGTTTTAGGGTTTAGTGTTTATTTTTTGGAGTTTAGGGTTTAGGATTTAGGGCTCATAGATTAGGGTTTAGGGTTTAGGGTGTTTAGCGTTTAGTGTTTAGGGATTAGGGTTTATGGTTTAGGGTTTAGGGTTTAGGGTTTAGGGATTTCAAGGTTTAGGTTTTATGGTTTAGAGTTGAGGGTTTCATGGTTTAGGGTTTAGGGGGTTTAGGGTTTAGGGTTTAAGGGGTTAGGGTTTAGGGTTTAGGATTTAGGGTTTAGGGTTTAGGGTTTATGGCTAAGGGTTTAGTGTTTACAGTTTAGGTTTTAGGGTTTAGGGTTTAAGGATTTAGGGTTTAGGGTTTTATGGTTTAGGGCTAAGGGTTTAGGGTTTAGGGTTTAGGTTTTATAGTTTAGGTCCTTAAGGATTTAAGGATTTAGGGATTAGGGTTTAGGGTTTAAGGGTTTAGGCTTTGGGTTTAGGGATTAGGGTTTAGGGTTTAGGGTTAAGGGTTTAGGGGTTAATGGTTTATGGTTTAGGATTTAGGGTTTAGGGCTAAGGGTTTAAGGCTATAGGGTTTAGGGTTTAGGGGTTTAAGGATTTAGGGTTTAGGGTTTATGTTCTAGATTTTAGGACTAAGGATTTAGGGTTTAGGGTTTCTGGTTTTAGGTTTATGGGTTAGGGTTTTAGGGTTCAAGGGTTTAGGGTTTAGGGTTTACGATTTAGGGTTTAGGGTTTAGGGTTTAGGGTTTAGGGGTTTAGGGTTTAGGTTTTAGGTTTAGGTTTTAGGTTTTAGGGTTTAGGGTTTAGGGTTTAGGTTTTAGGACTATAGTTTTAGGGTTTAGGGTTTAGGGATCACGGTTTAGGGTTTTGGAGTTTATGGATTTTAGGTTTAAGGTTTATGGTTTAGGGTTTAGGGTTTAGGGTTTAGGTTTTAGGTTTAGGAATTTAGGGTTTATGTTTTAGTGGCTAAGGGTTTAGGGTATTAGGGTTTAGGTTTAGGGTTTAGGGTTTAGGGTTTAGGGTTTAGGGTTTAGGGTTTAGAGATTTAGGGTTTAGGGTTTAGGGCTCCATACATTTCTAGGGTTTAAGGTTTAGAATTTGGGTTTAGAATTTAGGGTTTCAGGTTTTATGGGTTTAGGGTTTAGGTTTTTAGGGTTTAGGTTTAGGGTTTAAGGGCTATTCATTGTTTACAAATTATTGTAGTTAAGGATTTTAGGTGAAATTTGGTCACTTATTTAGGTTTAATATTTAGGGTTTATAGTTTAGGGTTTCCTGGTGTTTAGATATTTAGAGTTGGCAACTTAAATAGGGTTTCCCTCAGTTTAGGGTTTAGGATTTAGGGTTTAGGGTTTAGGGTTTAGGGTTTAATGATAAATGTTTAAGAATGAGGCTTTAGGGGATTTATGGTTTAGGGTTTAGCATTTAAGGTTTAGGGTTTAGCATTTAAGGTTTAGGGTTTAAAGTTTAGGACTTAGGGTTTAGGGTTTAGGTCTTAGGGGTAAGGGTTTAGGGGGACTAGGGTTTAGGATTTAGGGCTTAGGGTTTAGGGTTTACGGTTTAGGTTTAGGTTTAGGGCTTAGTGTTTAGAGTTTTTAGGGTTTTGGGTTTAGGGTTTAATATTTTGGGCTCAGGGTTTAGGGTTTATATGGTTTTAGGTTTTAGAGTTTAGGGTTTAGGGTTTAGGGTTTAGGGTTTAGGGTTTAGGGTTTAGGGTTTAGGATTTAGGTATTAGGGATCAAGGTTTAGGGTAGTGGTTTTGGCTTTAATCTCTTTGGCTTTTGGGTTAGGGTATATTGTTTAGGTTTTAGAGCTCAAGGTTTAGGGTTTAAGGTTTAGGGTTAAGGGTTTAGGGTTTAGGGATGGGGTTTAGGGTTTAGGGTTCTAGTTTTAAGTTTAAGATCTTAAGGTTTAGGGTTTATCTTTAATTGGGTTTATAGGATTTAGGGTTTATGGTTTAGGGTTTAGTGTTTAAAGTTTAGGTTTAAGTTTTAGGCTTTAGGGTTATGGGTTTTGGGTCTTGGGTTTAGGGTTTAGGGTTTATTGTTTAGGGATTACTATTTAGGGCTATGGGTTTAAGGTTTAGGGTTTATGGGGTTTAGGGTTTAGCTTTTAGGGTTTAGGGTTTAGGATTTAGGGCTCATGGATTACGGTTTAGGGTTTAGGGTTTAGGGTTTAGTGTTTTGGGATGAGGTTTTAGTGTTTAGGGTTTAGGCAACTCAAGGTTTAGGGTCAAGGTTTAGGGTTTATCTTTTAGGTTTAGGGTTTAAGGCTCAGGGTTTAGGTTTAGATGTTTAGGGTTTAGGGTTTAGGTTAAGGGTTTAGGGTTTAGGGTTTAGTGTTTAGGGTTTAGGGTTCAGGGTTTAGGGTTTAGGTTTAGGGCTTAGGGTTTAGGGTTTAGGTGTTTAGGATTTTGGATTTACAGGTTAGGGTTTATGGTTTAATTTATGGTTTAGGGTTTAGGGATCAGGGTATAGGGTTTATGGTTTAGGGTTTAGTGTTTAGGTTTTAGGGATTTATGGTTTAGGGTTTAGGGTTTAGGTATGTTTAGGGTTTAGGGTTTAGGGTTTAGGGCTCATGGTTTAGGTTTAGTATGGATTTAAGGGTTTACGGTTTAGGGTTTAAGGTTTATGGTTTAGGATTTATAGTTTAGGGTTTAGTGTTTAAGGCTTTAGTGGTTTAGGGTTTATGGTTTAGGGTTTAGGGTTTAGGGTTTAGGGTTTAGGGTTTAGGGTTTAGGGCTTAGGGTTTAGGGTTTAGGATTTAGGGTTTAGGGTTTAGGGTTTAGGGATAGGGTTTAGGATTTTAGGTTTATGGTTTAGGGATTAGGTTTTAGGGTTTAGGGTTTAGGGTTTAGGTTTTAAGGTTTGAGGGTTTAGGGTGTTTAGGTTTTATTTTTTTAGGGTTTAGGGTCTTTTAAATTTTTAGGGTTTATGGTTTATATCCTTAGGGTTAGGGTTTAAGGTTTAGGGCTTAGGTGTTTATGGATTTATGTTAAAATTTTCATTGGGTTTAGGGTTTTATTGTTAGGTTTAGGATTAGAGTATAGGGTTAGGGTTTAGGTTTTAGGGTTAAGTTGTTAAAAGGTTTATTTTTACGGGTTTATTAATTTAGGGTTTAGGATTGGAGATTTAGGGTTTATGGGACAAATTAGGGTTTAGTGTTTAGGGTTTAGGGTTTAGGGCAGGTTTAGGGTCATGGTTAGGTTTACGGTTTAGGATTTACGGCTCATGGCTCAGGGTTTACTTTTAGTTTAAGATTTAGTCATTTAGGTTTTGCCACTTTAATTTTCCCTAGTTTAGGGTTTAGGATTTAGGGTTTAGGGTTTAGGGTTTAGGGTTTAGGGTTTATGGTTTAGATTTTAGTTTAGGTTTTAGTGTTTAGGGTTTAGGTTTAGGGCTAGGGTTTAGGGGTTTTGGGGTCTTAGGGTTTAGGGTTTAGGGTTTAGGGTTTAGGGTTTAGGGTTTAGGATTTAGGGCTTAGGGTTTAGGGTTTACTGTTTAGATTTAGGTTTTAGGTTTTAGGGTTTAGGTTTAGGGTTTATGGTTTAGGGTTTAGGGACTCAAGGTTTAGGGTTTAGAGTTTAGGGTTTATGGTTTAGGTTTTAGGGTTTAGGGTTTAGGGTTTAGGGTTTAGTGTTTAGAGTTTAGGGCTCAAGGTTTAGGGTTTCATAGGTTTAGGGTTTAGGGTTTATGGATTAAGGATTAGGGTTTAGTGTTTAGGATCAGGGTTTAGGTTTTAGGGTTTATGGTTTAGGTTTAGGGTTTAGGGTTTAGGTTAAGGGTTTAGGGTTAAGTATTAAGGTTTTAGGGTTTTAGTTTCATGGGTTAGGGTTTATGGTTTAGGAATTAGGGTGTCTAGGGTTTAGGGTTTAGGATTTAGGGATTAGGGTTTAGGATTTAGGGTTTAGGGCTAAATGTTTAGTGTTTATAGTTTATGGTTTAGGGCTTAGATTTTAGGTTTTAGAGTTTAGGTCTTAGGATTTATGGTTTAGGGTTTAGGACTTATGGTTTACGGTTTAGGGTTTAGGGATCATAGTTTAGGGCTTAGGGCTTTAGAGCTAAGGCTTTATAGTTTTGGGTTTAGGGTTTAATCTTTAGGTTTTACGGTTTAGGGTTTGGGGCTAGGGGTTTAGGGTTTAGGGCTTAGGGTTTAGTGTTTAACATTTAGGGTTTGAGGCTTAGGGATTATGTTTTAGGGTTTAGGGTTTTAGGTTTAGAGCTAAGGGTTTAGGGTTTAGGTTTTAGGGTGTTCATGGTTTAGGGTTTAGGGTTTAGGGTTCATCACTCAGGGTTTAGGGTTTAAGGTTTTGGGTTTTGGGTTTTGGTTTAGGGTTTAGGATTTAATGCTCATGGTTTAGGGTTTAGAGTTAAGGGATCATAGTTTAGGGTTTATGGTTTAGGATTAAATGTTTAGGGTTAAGGGTTTAGGATCTTTAGGTTTTATAATTTATTGTTTAGGTTTGGTGTTTAACTTTTAGGGTTTAGTGTTTAGGGTTTAGGGTTTATGGCTAATGGTTAAAGGTTTAGGTTTTACATTTTCTAGGGTGTTTATCTCAGTTTAGGGTTTAGCATTATATGGTTTAGGGCTCAGGGTTTAGGGTTTAGATTTACGGTTTTGCATGGTTTAGGATTTAATGCTCAAGGTTTAGGGTTTAGGGTTTAGGGTTTATGAGATCATAGTTTAGGGTTTAGGGTTTAGGGTTTAATGTTTTAAGGGTTTAGGATTTTATGGTTTAGGGCTAAGCATTTAGGGTTTAGTATTTTGGCTTTATGGGGTTTACAGTTTAGGGTTTAGGGTTTATGGTTTAGGAGTGTAGGGTTAGGGTTTAGTGTTTAGGGTTAGGGCTAAGGGTTTAGGGTTTTGGGTTTTAGAATTTTAGGGTTTAGAGTTTAGGGTTTTGGGTTTAGGTTTTAGGGATTACAGTTTAGGGTTTATGGATCATTGTTTAGTGTTTAGGGTTTAGGGTTTCAAATTTTTGGTTTAGTGTTTAAAGGTTTAGGGTTTAGGCTTTAGGCTTTAGCGCTTATGGATTAAGGTTTAGTGATTAGGTTTTAGGGATCAAGGTTTAGGGTTTAGGTTTAGGGCTTAGGCCTTAGGGATTAGGATTTAAGGTTTAGGTTTAGGTGTTTAGGGTTTAGGGTTTAAGGTTAAGGGTTTAGGTTTCATTATTTATGGTTTAAGGTTTAGGGTTTAGGGTTTAGGGGTATTAGGGTTTAGGTTTAGAAGTTTTATGGTTTAAGGTTTAGGGTTGAGGGTTTAGCACTTATGGTTTAGGGTTTAGGTTTTAGGGTTTAGTGTTTATGGTTTAGGTTTAGGGGGTTTAAGGGCTCAGGTTATTTAGGGTTTAGGGTTAGGTTTAGGCTTTAGGGTTTAGGTTTAGGTTTAGTGTTTAGGGCTTAGAGTTTAGGGTTTAGGGTTTAGCATTTAATGTTTAGGGTTTAGGGGTTTCATCAGGGTTTAGGTTTTACGGTTTAGGGCTAAGAGTTTAGGTTTTAGAGTTTAGGTCTTAGGATTTATGGTTTAGGGTTTAGGGCTCAAGGTTTACGGTTTAGGGTTTAGGACTTATGGTTTAGGGTTTAGGTGGTTTAGGGTTTAAGGCTTTAGGTTTAGGGTTTAGGGGTTTATGGTTTAGGTAGGTTTAGGGTTTAGGGTTTATGGTTTAGGGTTTTAGGGTTTAGGGTTTAGGGTTTAGGGTTTATGTTTTAGTGTTTTAGGCTAAGGGATAGGTTTTAATGTTTAGGTTTAGGTTTAGGGTTTATGGTTTAGGGTTTAGGGTTTAGGGTTTAGGGTTTAGGGTTTAGGGTTTTTAGGGTTTAGGGTTTAGTTTTAGGTTTAGGGTTTTCAAGGTTTAGGGTTAAGGGTTTAGGGTTTAGGGTTTTAGGGTTTAGGGTTTAGGTTTTAGGGTTTAGGGATAAGGGTTTAAGTTTTAGGGTTTAGGGTTTACATTTTATGGTTTAGGTCATGGTTAGTTTATGTTTAGGTTTTAGGGCTTAGTGTTTAGGGTTTAGGGTTTAGGGGCTAAATGTTTAGTGTTTACGGTTTACGGTTTATGGTTTAGGGCTTAGAGTTCATGTTTTAGAGTTTAGGTCATAGGATTTAGGGTTTAGGTTTTAGGGCACACGGTTTATGGTTTAGGGTTTAGTGATCATAGTTTAGGGCTTAGGGTTTAGGGTTAGGGTTTATAGGTTAAGGGTTTAGGGTTTAATGTTTAGGGTTTATGGTTTAGGGTTTAGGGCTGTTAAGGGTTTAGGGTTTAGGTTTAGGATTTATGGTTTAGGCTTAGGGATTATGGTTTAGGGTTTAGGGTTTAGGGTTTAGGTTTAGGGTTTATGTTTTAGTGTTTAGGGTTTTAGGTTTAGAGCTAAGGGTTTAGGGTTTAGGTTTTAGAGTGTTAAGGGTTTAGGGTTTAAGGTTCATGGCTCAGGGTTTAGGGTTTTGGGTTTTGGGTTTAGGATTTAGGGTTTAGGGTTTAGGGTTTATAGAGTTTATTGTTTAGGTTTTAGAGATTTAGGGTTTAGGGTTTAGGGGTAAATGTTTAGGGTTAACGGTTTAGGATCTTTAGGTTTTAGGGTTTATGGTTTAGGTTTGGGGTTTAGGTTTTAGGGTTTTAGGGTTTAGGGTTTAGGGTTTATGGCTCATGGTTTAGGGTTTAGGGTTTAGGGTTTAGGGTTTTAAGGTTTAGGGTTTAGGGTTTATGGTGTATGGTTTATGGTTTAGGGTTTAGGGTTTAGGGTTTATGATTTAGGGTTTAGGGTTTAGGGTTTACAGTTTATGGTTTAGGTTTAGGGTCTTTGGGTTTTTATTAGGGTTTCTTATTTAGGGTTTAAGGGTTTAGGGTTTAGTATTTATGGTTTATTTATGGTTTATGGTTTAGGGTTTAGGGTTTAGGGTTTAGGACTTTAGGTTTAGGGTTTAGTGTTTAGGGCTAGGGTTAAGGATTTATTTCATAGGGTTTAGGGTTTAAGATTTAGGGTTTAGAGTTTAGGGTTTAGGGATTTAGGGTTTTAGGATT
>CM034152.1:307505936-307515014 GCA_019776745.2 Taxus chinensis
TAGGTTTAGAGATTTAGGGTTTAGGGATTAAGGCTTTATAGTTTAAGGGTTTAGGGTTTATATTTGTGGGTTTAGGGTTTATGGTTTAGGATTTAGGGTTTAGGGTTTAGGGTTTAGGCTTTAGGGTTTTTAGGGTTTAGGGTTTAGGGTTTAGGGTTTAGTGTTTAGGGTTTAGGGTTTAGGGTTTAAGGTTTAGTGTTTAGGTTTTAGGGTTTATGGTTTAGGGTTTAGAGTTCAGTTTTAGGGTTTAGGGTTTCTTAGGATTTATGGTTTAGGGTTTAGGGTTTAGGGTTTAGGGTTTAGGGTTTAGGGTTTATAGTTTAGGTCTTAGGGTTTAGGGCTAAGGCTTTATAGTTTCAAGTTTAGGGTTTAAACTTTAGGGTTTATGGTTTAGGGTTTAGGGTTTAGGGGTTTAGGGTTTAGGGCTTTAGGGTTTTAGGGTTTAGGGTTTAGGGTTTAGGGTTTATTTAGGTTTAGGGTTTAGGATTTAGGGTTTAGGGTTTATGTTTAGGGTTTAGGGTTTTAGGGTGTAGAGCCTATGGTTTAGGGTTTAGGGTTTAGGGTTCATAGGTTTTTAGGGTTTAGGGTTTAGGGTTTAGGGTTTTTAGGGGGTTTAGGGTTTAGGGTTTAGGATTTAAGGCTCATGGTTTAGGGTTTAGAGTTAAGGGATCATAGTTTAGGGTTTATGGTTTAGGATTAAATGTTTAGGGTTAAGGGTTTAGGATCTTTAGGTTTTAGATTTTATGGTTTAGGTTTGGTGTTTAACTTTTAGGGTTTAGGGTTTAGGGTTTATGGCTCATGGTTTAAGGTTTAGGGTTTTACACTAGGAGTTTAAGGTTAAGGGTTTAGATTATATGGTTTAGGGCTCATGGTTTAGGTTTAGGGTTAGGGTTTATGATTTAGGGTTTAGGGTTTAGGGTTTAGGGTTTAGGGTTTAGGGTTTAGGTTTTAGGTTTTGAGTATTGGGTTTCTTATTTAGGGCTAAGCATTTAGGGTTTAGTATTTAGGCTTTATGGGGTTTAGGTTTTAGGGTTTAGGGTTTAGGGTTTAGGGTTAGGGCTAAGGTTTAGGGTTTAGTGTTTAGAGTTTTAGGGTTTAGGGTCTAGGTTTAGGGTTTTAGATGTTTATGGTTTAGAGTTTAGGGTTTAGGGTTTAGGTTTTAGGGATTACAGTTTAGGGTTTAGGGTTCATTGTTTAGTGTTTAGGTTTAGGGCTAGGGTTTAATTTTAGGTTTAGTGTTATGGTTTAGGGTTTAGGGTTTAGGGTTTAGGGCTTTAGGGTTTATGGATTTAGGTTTAGGGCTTAGGTTTAGGGTTTAGGTTTAGGGTTTAGGTTTAGGTTTTAGCTTTATCAGAGGTTTAGGGTTTAGGGTTTAGGGTTTAGGGTTTAGGGTTTAGGGTTTAGGGTTTAGGTTTCAGGTTTAGTTTAGGGTTTATGGTTTAGGGTTTAGGGTTTAGGGTTTAGGGTTTAATGGTTTATGTTTATGGTTTAGTTATTTTAGGGTTTAGGGTTTAGGGTTTAGGGTTTAGAGTTTAGGGTTTAATAGTTAGGTTTTAGGGTTTATGTTTAGGTTTTAGGGTTTAGGGGTTAGGGTTTAGGGTTTAGAGTTTAGGGTTTAGGGTTTAGGGCTTTAGGTTTTAGGGTTTAGGGATCAAGGTTTAATTTTTTGGGTTTAGGGTTTAGGTTTAGGGGTTTAGGGTTTAGGGGTTTAGGCTTTAGGGTTTAGGGTTTAGGGTTTAGGGTTTAATGTTTAGTTATTTTAGGGTTTAGGTTTAAGGTTTTAGGGTTTAGGGTTTATTATTTAGGTTTACAGGGTTTAGGGTTTAGGGTATTCATGGTTTAGGGTTTAGGCTTTAGGTTTTAGGGTTTAGTGTTTAGGGTTTAGGGTTTAGGGTTTAGGGTTTAGGGATTAAGGTTTAGGGATTAGGGTTTAGGGTTTATGGTTTAGGATTTAGGGTTTAAGGTTTAGGGTTTAGGGTTTAGTGTTTAGGGTTTAGGGTTTAGGGTTTAGGGTTTAGGGTTTAGGGTTTAGGGCTCAAGGGGTTTAGGGTTTAGGGTTTAGGGTTTAGGGTTAAGGGTTTATAGTTTTAGGGTTTAGGGTTTAAGGTTTAGGGTTTAGGGTTTAGGGTTTAGGGCTAGGGTTTAAGGTTTAGGGTTTAGGGTTTGATTTAGGGTTTAGGGCTTAGGGATTATGGTTTAGGATTTAGGTTTAGGGTTTAGGGTTTAGGGTTTAGGGTTTAGGGTTTAGGGATCATGGTTTAGGGTTTAGGTTTTAGGTTTTAGGGTTTTAGGGTTAGAGATAAGGTTTAGGGTTTAGGTTTTAGGGGTTTATGGTTTAGGGTTTAGGGTTTAGTGTTTAGGGTTTAGGGATAGGGTATAGGGTTTACAGTTTAGGGTTTAGGGCTCAGTGTTTAAGGTTTAGGGTTTAGGGCTAAGGGCTTCATAGTTTAGGGTTTATAGTTTAGGGGTTTAGGGTTTAGGGTTTAGGTTTAGGGTTTAGGTTTTAGGGTTTATGGTTTAGGTTTGGGTTTAGGGTTTAGGGTTTAGGGTTTAGGGTTTAGGGTTTAGGTTTAGGTTTAGGGTTTTAGGGTTTAGGTTTAGGGATTAGGGGTTTAGGGTTTATTTAGGGTTTAGGGTTTATAACATTTAGGTTTAGGTTTAGGGTTTATGGTTTAGGTTTAGGGTTTAGTGGTTTAGGGTTTATGGTTTAGGGTTTAGGGTTTGGGTTTTAAGGGTTTTAGGGTTTAGGGTTTAGGGTTTAGGGTTTAGGGATTTATGGGGTTTAGAGTTTAGGGTTTAGGGTTTAGGGTTTAGGTTTATAGTTTAAGGTTTAGGGTTTAGATGTTTAGGGTTTAGGGTTTAGGTTTATGGTTTAGGGTTTTATAAAGTTTAGGGTTATGGGTTTAGGATATTTAGGTTTAGGGTTTATGGTTTAGGATTTAGGGTTTAGGTTTTAGGTTTTAGGGTTTAGGGTTTAGGGATTATGGTTTAGGGTTTTAAAGTTTATGGTTTACATTTTAGGGTTTAACGATCATGGTATAGGGTTTACAGTTTAGGTTTTAGGGCTCAGTGTTTAGGGTTTAGGTTTTAAGGTTCAGGGCTAAATGTTTCATTTTTACGGTTTACGGTTTATGGTTTAGGGCTTAGAGTTTAGGTTTTAGAGTTTAGGTCTTAGGATTTATGGTTTAGGGTTTAGGGCTCAGGGTTTACGGTTTAGGGTTTAGGTATCATGGTTTAGGACTTATGGTTTAGGGTTTAAGGGTTTAGGTTTAGGGTTTAGGGTTTAGGGTTTAGGGTTTAGTCTTTAGGGTTTAGGGTTTAGGGTTTAGGGCTAGGGGTTTAGGGTTTATTTAGGGTTTAGGTGTTTAGGTTTAGTGTTTAGGGTTTAGGGTTTAGGGATTAGGGTTTAGGGTTTATGGTTTATGGTTTTAGGGTTTAGGGTTTAGGGATTTTTAGGGTTTATGGTTTAGGTTTTAAGGTTTAGGGTTTAGGGTTTAGGGCTAAGGTTTAAGGGTTTAGGGTTTAGGATTTAGAGTTCAGGTTTTAGGATTTAGGGATATAGGGTTTAGGGTTTAGGGTTTATGGTTTAGGGTTTAGGGTTTAACGATCAGGGTATATGGTTTACAATTTAGGTTTTAGGACTCAGTGTTTAGGGTTTAGGGTTTAGGGTTTAAGGGTGTTAGGGTTTATGGTTTATTGTTTAGGGTTTAGAGTTCAGGTTTTAGGAGTTTAGGTTTAGGATTTATGGTTTAGGGTTTAGGGTTTAGGGTTTAGTGTTTAGGGTTTAGGGATCATGGTTTAGGGTTTAGGATTTAGCTAAGGTTTATAGTTTAGGTTTAGGTTTAATATTTAGGGTTTAGGGTTTAGGGTTTAGGGCTAGTGATTTAGGGTTTAGGGTTTAGGGTTTAGGTTTTAGGGTTTAACATTTAGGTTTGAGGCTTAGGGTTTATGGTTTAGGATTTAGGGATCAGGGTTTAGTGATTAGGGTTTAGGGTTTAGGTTTGGGGCGAGGTGTTTAGGGTTTAGGGTTTAGGGATTAGGATTTAGTATTTAACATTTAGGTTTTGAGGCTTAGGGATTATGGTTTAGGGTTTAGGGTTTAGGGTTTAGGGTTTAGGGCTCAGGGTTTAGGGTTTATGGTTTAGGGTTTAGGGTTTAGGGGCTAAGGCTTTAGGGTTTAGGTTTTAGGGTGTTCATGTTTTAGGGTTTAGGGTTTAGGGCTCAAGGTTTAGGGTTTAGGGTTTAGGGTTTTGGGTTTAGGGTTTAGGATTTAATGTTCATGGTTTAGGGTTAAGGGATCATAGTTTAGGGTTTATGGTTTAGGGCTAAATGTTTAGGGTTAAGGGTTTAGGATCTTTAGGTTTTAGAGTTTATGGTTTAGGTTTGGTGTTTAACTTTTAGGGTTTAGTGTTTAGGGTTTAGCGTTTAGGGTTTATGGCTCACGGTTTAAGGTTTAGGGTTTTACACTAGGAGTTTAAGGTTAAAGGTTTAGATTATAGGGTTTAGGGCTCATGGTTTAGGGTTTAGGGTTAGGGTTTATGATTTAGGGTTTAGGGTTTAGGGTTTAGGGTTTATGGGTTAGGGTTTAGGGTTTAGGTTTTTGGGTTTTGAGTATTGGGTTTCTTATTTAGGGCTAAGCATTTAGGGTTTATTATTTAGGCTTTATGGGGTTTAGGGTTTAGGGTTTAGGGTTTAGGACTATAGGTTTAAGGTTTAGTGTTTAGGGTTAGGGCTAAGGGTTTAGGGTTTAGGGTTTTAGAAGTTTAGGGTTTAGGGTTTAGGGTTTAGGGTTTAGAATTTAGGGCTCATCGTTTAGAGTTTAGGGTATAGTTTAGGGTTTACATATCATTGATTAGTGTTTAGAGTTTAGAGTTAGGGTATAGGGTTTACACTTTAGGGTTTAGGGCTTAGTGTTTAGGGTTTAGGGTTTAGGGCTTAGGGCTAAATGTTTAGGGCTCACAACTTATGGTTTAGGTTTTAGGGCTTAGAGTTCTGGTTTTAGAGTTAAGATCTTAGAATTTGTGGTTTAGGGTTTAGGTATCATGGTTTAGGACTTATGGTTTAGGGTTTAAGGTTTAGGACTAAGGGTTTATGGTTTACTATTTACGGTTTAGTCTTTAGGGTTTACGGTTTAGGGTTTAGGGCGAGGGGTTTAGGGTTTAGGGCAAGGAGTTTAGGGTTTATGGTTTATGTTTAGGTTTTAGGGTTTAGGTTTAGGGTTTAGGGTTTAGGTTCAAGTGTTTAGGGTTTAGGTTTTAGGGGGTTTAGGGATTAGGGTTTAATTTTTAGGGTTTTAGGGTTTAGGGATTAGGGTTTTAGGGTTTTAGGGTTTAGGGTTAAGGGTTTCAAGGTTTAGGGTTTAGGGTTTAGGGGTTTAGGGTTTAGTGTTTATGGTATAGGGTTTAGGGTTTAGGTTTTAGGGCTCAGTGTTTAGGGTTTAGGGTTCAGGGCTAAATGTTTAGTGTTTACGGTTTATGGTTTAGGGTTTAGGACTTAGGTTTAGTGTTTAGGGTTAGGGCTAAGGGTTTAGGGTTTAGGGTTTAGGGTTTAGAATTTAGGGTTTAGGGTTTAGGGATTAGGGTTTGGGGTTTAAGGGTTTATAGTTTAGGGTTTTGGGTTTAGGTTTAGGGATATAGGTTTAGGTTTTAGGGATTAGGGTTTAGTGTTTAGGGTTTAGGGCTAGGGTTTAGGGTTTACACTTTAGTGTTTAGGGATTAGGGTTTAGTGATAGGGGATTAGGGTTTAGGTTTTAGGGCTAATTAGGTTTAGGGTTTAGGGTTTATGGTTTAGGGTTTAGGGTTTAGGTTCCCATGGTTTAGGGTTTAGGTTTATAATTTAGGTTTTATGGATTAGGGTTTAGGGTTTAGGGTTTAGGTTTAGGGTTTAGGTTCAGGGTTTAGGTTTAGGGTTTAGGGTTTAGGTTTATGGACTCAAGGGTTTATGGTTTTATTGTTTAGGGTTTAGTTTAGGGTTTAGAAGGTTTAGGGTTTAGGTCTAAGGGTTTAGGGTTTAGGGCTAAGGGTTTAGGTTTTAGGGTTTAAAGTTTAGGGTTTAAGGTTTAGGGTTTATGGTTTAGGGTTTAGTGTTTAATGTTTAGGGTTTAGGTTTTAGGGTTTAGGGATTAGGGGTTTAGGGTTTATGGTTTAGGGTTTAGGGATTTATGGTTTAAGGCTAAGGGATTAGGGTTTAGTGTTTACGGTTTAGGGATCAGGGTTTAGGATTTAGGTATAGGGTTTAGGTTTTAGGGTTTAGGGTTTACATTTTAGGGTGATTAAGGGCTCATGGTTTAGGGTTTAGGGTATAATGTTTATGGTTTAGTATTTAGGGTTTAGGGTTTAGGTTTAAGTGTTCAGGGTTTACGGTAGGGTTTAGGGATTAAGGCTTAGGTTTAAGTTTTAGGTTTAGGTCTTAGGATTTATGGTTTAGGGTTTAGGGCTCATGGTTTACAATTTAGGGTTTAGGGATCATCGTTTAGGGCTTAGGGTTTAGGGCTAAGGCTTTATAGTTTCGGGTTTAGGGTTTAATGGATTTAGGGTTTAGGGTTTAGGATTTACCATTTTTAAAGGTTTAGGGTTTAGGGTTTAGGGTTAGGTTTTAAGGTTTTAGGGAATGGTTTAGGATTTAGGGCTTAGCCTTAAGGCTTAAGGGTTTAGGGTTTAAGAGGTTTTCTATTTAGGCATCAGGGTTTAGGGTTTAGGGTTTAGGTTTCAGGTTTTAGGGATTATGGTTTAGGGTTTAGGGTTTAGAGATTAGGGTTTAAGGTTTAGGTTTTAGGGTGTTCACAGTTTAGGGTTTAGGGTTTAGGGTTTAAGGTTTAGGGTTTAGGTTTTGGGTTTTGGTTTAGGGCTTTAAGTGTTTAGGGTTTAGGATTTAATGCTCATGGTTTAGGGTTCAGGGATCATTTTTTAGGCTTTATGGTTAGGAACTTTAGGTTTTAGGGTTTATGGTTTAGGTTTTATGGTTTAGGGTTTAGTGTTTAGTGTTTAGGGTTTAGGGTTTATGGCTAATGGTTTAAGGTTTATGATTTTAAGCTAGGGGTTTAAGGTTAAGGGTTTAGAGTTTATGGTTTAGGGTTAGGGTTTATGATTTAGGGTTTTGGGTTTTGGGTTTTAGGTATTGGTTTTATTATTTAGGGATAAGGTTTAGGGTTTAGAGTTTAGGCTTTATTTAGGGTTTCATGGTTTAGGGTTTGTAGGTTTAGGGTTTAGCGTTTAGAGTTAGGTTTAAGGGTTTAGGGTTTAGGGTTTTGGAAGTTTAGGGTTTAGGGTTTAGGGTTTAGGGTTTAGGGTTTAGAATTTAGGGCTCATCATTTAGAGTTTAGGGTTTTGGGTTTAGGTTTTAGGGATTATAGTTTAGGGTTTATAGATCATTGTTTAGTGTTTAGAGTTTAGGGCTAGGGTATAGGGTTTAGGGTTTAGGGTTTAGGGCTTAGTGTTTAGGGTTTAGGGTTTAGGGTTTAGGGATTAGGGATTTAGGTTTAGTGTTTAGGGCTCAGGGTTTAGGTTTAGGGCTTAGGGATTAGGTATTAGGGTTTAGGTTTTAGGGTTTTAGGGTTTAGGGTTTAGGGTTTAGGGTTTAGGGTTTACGATTTAGGTTTTATGGTTTAGGGATTTAGGGTTTAGGGTTTAGGGTTTAGGTATTAGGGTTTAGGTTTAGGTTTAGGGTTTAAGGTTTAGGACAGAGGGTTTAGGTTTATTATTTAGGACTTATTGTTTAGGGTTTAGGTTTTAGTTTTTAGGGTTTAGGGGGTTTAGGGTTTAGGGCTTAGGGTTTAGGGTTTAGTGGTTATAATGTTTAGGGTTTAAGGGCTTAGGGATTATGGGGTTTAGGCTTTAGTTTAGGCCTCAAAGTTTAGGGTTTAGGGTTTAGGGATTAGGGTTTAGGGTTTAGGGATCAACGTTTAGGTTTTATGTTTTAGTGTTTAGGGATTTAGGTTTAGGGCTAAGGGATAAGGGTTTAGGGTTTATGATTTAGGGTTTAGGGCTAAATTTTAGTTTTTAAGGTTTACTAGTTTAGGGTTTAGGGCTTAAGGGTTTTGAGTTTTAGGATTTCATGGTTTAGGGTTTCTTATGGTTTAAATTTTAGTGTTTACGGGTCATGGTTTAGGGTTTAGGGCTAAGGCTTTATAGTTTTAGGTGTAGGGTTTATGGTTTAGGGTTCAAGGCTAGGGTTTGGGTTTAGGGGTTTAGGGTTTACGGTTTACGTGTTTATAGGTTTAGGCTTAAGAGTTCATGGTTTTAGGATTTTTAGGGTTTATGGTTTTAGGTTTCAAGGGTTTAGGGATCAGGGTTTAGGGTTTATGTTTTAGTTTTTAGGCTTTAGGGTTTAGAGCTTTTAGGGTTAAGGATTTAGGTTTAGGGTTTAAGGCTTAGGGTTTTGGGTTTAGATTTTAGTATTTAATGCTCATGGTTTAGGATTTAATGCTCATTGTTTAGGGTTTATGGTTTATGGTTAAGGGATCATAGTTTAGGGTTTATGGTTCAGGGCTAAATGTTTAGGGTTAAGGGTTTAGGATCTTTAGGTTTTAGAGTTTATGGTTTAGGTTTGGTGTTTAACTTTTAGGGTTTAGTGTTTAGGGTTTAGCGTTTAGGGTTTATGGCTAACATTTTAAGGTTTAGGATTTTACATTCTAGGATTTTAGGGCTCATGGTTAAGGTTTTAGGATTAGGGTTTATGGTTTATGGCTCAGAGCTTAGGGTTTACGGTTTAGGGTTTATGATTTAGGGTTTATGGTTTACTGTTTACTATTTAGGGCTAAGCATTTAGGGTTTAGTAGTTAGGGTTTATGGGGTTTACGGTTTACAGTTTACGGTTTAGGGTTTAGGTTTTAGGACTATAGGTTTAAGGTTTAGTGTTTAGGGTTAGGGCCAAGGGTTTAGGGTATAGGGTTTTAGAAGTTTAGGGATTAGGGTTTATAATTTAGGGCTCATCGTTTAGAGTTTAGGTTTTAGGGATTACAGTTTAGGGTTTATAGATCATTGTTTAGTGTTTAGAGTTTAGGGCTAGGGTATAGGGTTTACACTTTAGGGTTTAGGGCTTAGTGTTTAGGGTTTAGGGTTTAGGGCTCAGGGCTAAATT
>CM034152.1:307521112-307611112 GCA_019776745.2 Taxus chinensis
TACAAGCAAGTCGTCTATACGCCTGATGCGGGAAGCATTGACCTCGAAAATGCTAATGAAAGAGTCACTTGCCAGCCAACCGAATGAAAAAATCCAATATTTTTATGTAATCCTGCGCAGGAAGCCACGTAAGGGCCCGTTAATGAGCTCGCACAAGGGTTGAACATTTATTTGTTCCTTACTAAACATTGCGCGTGGGAGGGCTGGTGGAGGACATGTTGCATTTCCCTCTTTTATTTACAATTTATGCTTCAACCCCTGTCCTCTTTCGGATGACCACTACCGGTCTCCACCAGGAAATGTGTTTTTTTAGAGATATTTTAATTGACGACATCTGGAAGCAAATCATATTAAATGGATACGAAATTAAAGGCTTAGATAAAAAAAGTTATTTTCTACAGCGTCAAATTGGCGCTCCTAGTGGCAAGGAATGGCTCCATGGACTGCGAATTGAGGGGGCTAGGCCTTTTCTAAAATAAGTAATCTACAGATATATCAGAATGTGCAAGACAAGACATACAATTGTTTTGTCTCCTCAAGACCATAGGACACTGCAAAAATATAGAGAACTGAATTTTATACACAACAAACATCTGTGCATCCTATAAAATTGAAAAACTTGAATTCAAAACCATTTATCAATATCCAAAAAGATTAATGGTAGTGAATATAAATCTAGGAGTTACAGTGTAGGTAAGGAGGCACTCCATCTAACATATGTCAGAATGGCCTAGAAAATCCTCCTCAATTGTATAGTTTGAATCATGGTAGAACAGGTCAGAATGGCTATAAAATTATTATAAATGAGATGTCACAGTCCAACCGTGCATTGCTACCTATCTTACTCAAGCACACCGTAAAAGTCTGAAGGTCTATAAAGCTTGTCTTCAAACAAGCAAGCTCAAAGTGTTACAAGCTACTAAGTCATTTGCCTCCTCCTCCTCATCCTCCTTCGTGGAGTTGTGATTAAAACAACTGTATATATGAACATAACTTCTCGACTCTAAGTGCAAGTTCACCCCCATCGACTGCTTCTAGTAGCCCATGAGCATCAGTGTAAACTATTTCCTTTACAGAGAGAGGCCGTATGTACACATCAGAAAACATCATCATTCCGTTATAGCTTCCTGCTTCCACAGTCATAATAATAGACAAGATTTTCTGGAATAACTGCGTCTGATGTTTGACCCATCAATCAAGATTGAACGTTCGCCATTAAGTTTATCCAATTTACATAAACTGTCTTTCACCCATTTCTTTCGAAGTTGCTCTAGTTCTACCCTTTTAGATATCTCTTCAAAGCAAGAGGAAATCCAAAGTAAGCTTCTGGGATTAAAGCTTTCCGTGCTCAAAAAAAAAGGTTTTCTGGCCTGTTTTAGGTCACATATGATACAAACAGAAATCTGTAAAACTCTCGTGAACACTTCCCAATTACTAAAGAGATAAGATATTGAGTTTCCAAACTACAGAGTAGATAAAGAAATGTTTATTATAGCCAGCTGTAAAATTGGTTAAACCTACATGGCAAGGAATTGGCCCGATGGACCCATGACACTTAGGGTGTTCACATAATATGCACTATCCCAGCAATTAAAGATATAGGAAAGAAAATGTTTATTCATTACCTTTCAACTTAACCTATTTTATTCTTAACTAATTATAGGAGTGAGTGACCGTATGCCAGCTAGGTATAAATAAACATTTTTTATCCTATATATTTCCTTATTTATCATATCTTAATGTTATGTGCTTCCATATGATCGATTCAAGTAAAAATCTCACAAAAAAACCAAATTTACTGGTGGCGATCCCCAGAGGTCCATACCAGCATTCAGAAATTACAAACAGATTTGCTGCCACTATAACGCTAGGTAGTCAAGCTATTACAAATTACAATTCTTACATGCATTCACTTCTGAAGAGATTTTGATGTCACAAAACCATTACATAACAAAGAACCTTGCGTCAATTGATTCACTATGCATTACCAATGTCGAAAGGGGTGACTGCATGTTCCCGTGAAACATTCTAATTTGCTATTGACAATTACAAAAAAGCGACGAATGTTGTATTAGTGTTAGTTGATAAGACCTCATCTTTATAAGAGTTTAGGGGAGAAGGGCCAGTATGCGAACACCCTAACTTCACAGGTTAAGTGACAAATTCCTTGCAGTAGGAGTGACAGTATGCCAGCTAGGGATAAATAAACACTTTTAATCCTATATCTTAATATTTATCATATCTTAATATTATTTGCTTCCATATGATCGATCAGTAAAAATATCTCAAAAAAAAACACATTATTGGTGGAGACATCGAAGAGGTCCCTACAGACATTAAAAAGAGGGCCATCGCTGTCGTACAACAATGGGCTGTTATTGAATGCAGAAGATTCATTGCAAATAAATAGCGTGTTTGTCAACCATAGCCTCAACAAGTGGTGTAAATAGATCTCCATCAATTACAGTCAGAGTAGTGGGACTTGAACACGCATAATCTATACTAATATTGGGATTTTCAAGGAAGCAAAAATAGGGATAGATATTGGCCATGTAAGGAGAGCCGTGATCATCAAGGAAGTGTAGAAACAGACCTCCTCATTTTGTTCTTAACTCTATGTGAAAGTCCCATTTGATGGAAGAAGAAGGGACATGGGTATAACTGCCTACCAGAGTTAGTGGAGACTTGATGCAGATTGGCCTTCTCCAGAGCCAATTGTATGTGTTCATTGCACTAAGAACATTAAGCCCGTTACTTAGTCTTTTTGAAGGCCTGCCGCTCCTTACCCACAGCAATGTAATTTGATGTTGGTGGCAGGATAGTAGGGAATAATGTTTTGCATCACCCACAGTGTACTTCCGGTTGGAGGGATGTCTCTCAATTTGCAAGTTAGCTTTACACCAATAATTATTTCGATCCCAGAAAATTTGCAAAGCCTCCAGACATAAGGCTACTGCTTTGTAAATCCTTTTTCAATTTCCCAATATTGTTGTTTTGCATTGAAGTGAAACTTTCATCTGGGGCGGCAAAATTATCTCCAATCAGGCAGTGTCACCTCCTTTTTCTCAAGAACCTGCAGTAAGGCAACCAAAAGTCCCCGAGCAAGAGGGAACTCGACAATTCACCAGTGATCCAGCCGTTGTGGGCTTTATTTCCCAATGGAGTTTTTTCTGAGAGGAAAACACAACAAAAAAAAAATTAAACAATCAGAAATTGTGATGAAAACTGAAAAACTGATCAAGAAGCAAGGAGACAGACAAAGCGATTATTTGTGAGAGAATATTAAAAGGAAGGAATTAACCTACGATCACCTCTTCTTGTTCATGAACCATCAATGATCTGCCTGGAAATAGTTGATTTAGATATTCTCTTCCCAAGTTCCTAAAATGATCATGGATTCTTATGCAATTGTCGTCATCTACATTAACAAGGCACTTATCCAAAAGCGTTTGCCAACTATGCAGACTACTCCAACCTAATGTGTTCCATTTTTTAATGACTAAATCCTTCTCTTTTCCTATATGAAAACACACTGTATGGAGGAATATGTTTTTCTCTTGCTCATCTAAAGTATCGTAACTTTGTTTTAGCCTCTCCTTGATGCGGTTGGGCAATACTCCGGAATCCAGCTTATGTAATTGAGACTCCCAATAATCTTTGCTAGAGTTGCCGTAAAGTTGTTCTCCAAATATTTAGATAGACAAGGGTAGTCCCATTACAAATATTCAACATCTTTTGAACAAAATCGTTGCTTGGCATGTAAGGGATCCAGCTTTTTCATCTCATAAACGGAGGAGATGTCCCGAGATTGGAGGACTTTCTTGTCTGTTGTCGTAACAATGACCAAGCTACCCCTGCCGAGGATATCCTTTGCAGGCAATAGAGCATCCATTTGATCAGTATGATCCACATCATCCAAAACAATTAGCACAGAAATAGATATCAGACGACTTGCAAGAATAGCTTTCCCTTGTTCTGTGTCGTCGAATGATACACCTTTGACATCGGGGTCTTCCAAAAGTCTTCTTTTCTTCTTATGCAACACACATTTGGCTTCAGCATCTTGAACATTAAAAACAAAACTAGACCTATCCATGGATAAGAATTTCCTGTTATATATTTCTTTTGCAAGCGTGGTTTTTTCCCAAGCCACCCATTGTTGTTTCTGATATTGATCAATTACAAACAAGCCAACGAATGTAGTGTTATTTGATAAGACCTCATCTTTATAAGAGTTTAGGGGAGAAGGGCCAGTATGCGAACAACCTAACTTCACAGGTTAAGTGAACCAAATCCTTGCCACGTAGGAGTGACAGTATGCCAGCTAGGTATAAATAAACACTTTTTAATCCTATATCTTTAATTATTTATCATATCTTAATGTTATTTGCTTCCATATGATCGATCAAGTAAAATATCTCAAAAAAAAAAACACATTTACTGGTGGAGATCCGAAGAGGTCCATACCAAGACATTCAAAAGTACAACAGATTTGCTGCCACCATAACAGCATATGTAGTCAAGCTATTACAATTACGATTCTTACATGCATTCACTTCTGAAGATGATTTGATGTCACAAAACATTACATTAACAAGACCTGCGTCAATTGATCGATATGAATTACAATGTGGAAAGGGGGCGACTGCATGTTCCAGTGAAACATTCTAATTGATATTGATCAATTACAAACAAGCTTATGAATGTAGTGTTATTTGATAACACCTCATCTTTAGAAGTGTTTATAGATGATCTTATTGATATATTAATACATATTTTATTAATTTTATATTGTTTCATACTGCAGCGTTTAGAGAAGATGAAGAGAAAGAGTTCACATCGAGCACAACGTATGCCCAAAAAACGAGGTGTACAATTTGAAATTGAAACATCTAACCATGGAACAGATGAACAGGATGCTACAATAATAAGCGAAGAGGATGGTGCAATAACAAATCAAGGAGATACAAACACAACTGATGATCATCGGCCAGAACCTGCTGGATGTGAACTAAATAGGCATGAACTACAGGAGACTGTGGTTGTTAGAGGCAACACTTTGACCAAGAAGGTTAGAATTTTGTCTAGTTGGTTAAAAGAAGATATCTTAAAGGCCATAGATGATATTGAGTTTCTCGCATTATTCAATTAGAGCTGCTGCACTGAAATATCATGTCATCTGTGACATGATATTTCACTTTAACACTATTCTGCATTTAAAATATCCAATACTTGATGGAATAAGAACCAAAATTTTGATTATTGAAAGACAATAGGGGAGAAGACCCAGTATGTGAACACGTCCCAATACTTGAACAGTATTTTGCATATAAAATATCCAATACTTGATGGAAAAAAACCAAAATTTTGATTATTGAAGTTCAAAAATTTGTTTTTTTATAAACCATATGTGCATAGGGTCAACATCTCAGTATTACTCAGTACACAATAAATACTGATTGGTACTTTCATTTTCTACAATAAAAGACTCATTTGTTCAAAATATAAAAACGACATATCAGTTGACAAACCCATCATATCTATTTAACGGGTTGAATATTTGTCTTCTCAATTCATCTCTTTCCATATTCCAAGTTGGGCTGTTCAATCACCAGATCTTAGGGTGTTCGCATACTGGCCCTTCTCCCCTATAGGGCCAGTATGCGAACACCCTCAGTTCGCAGGTCCATGGAGCCAATTCCTTGCCACGTAGGAGCGCCAATTTGACAGCTAGTTATAAAAAAACATTTTTTGATCCTAAGCCTTTAATTTCGTATCCAATTTTAATATGAACAGGTCAGGTGTTGAGCATTAAATTCGAAATAAAAGAGGGAAATGCAATCTGTCCTCATGGTTTTTATTCCATCAGGTATTTGGATATTTTAAATGAAAAATAGTGTTCAAGTATTGGGACGTGTTCACATACTGGCCCTTCTCCCCTATGTAATCAACAACCCAGCTTATAAATTCTGTCTTTATCAATTAATATGAAATTAATAAAACATGTATTCGATCATCGTTAATGGCGCCCAACGGGGTAATCACAAGTTCACCTACAAGTTCATAATTCATACTGTCATGTATCATAAGCTAGCTAAAATTTTCCCATTGTAGATGATCTTATTGATATATTAATACATATTTTACTAATTTTATATTGTTTCATACTGCAGCGTTTAGAGAAGATGAAGAGAAAGAGGAGTTTACATCGAGCACAACGTATGCCCAAAAGACGAGGTGTACAATTTGAAATTGAAACATCTAACCATGGAACAGATGAACAGGATGCTACAATAAGAAGCGAAGAGGATGGTGCAATAACAAATCAAGGAGATACAAACACAACTGATGATCATCAGCCAGAACCTGCTGGATGTGAACTACATAGGCATGAACTACAGGAGACTGTGGTTGTTAGAGGCAACTCTTCGACCAAGAAGGTTAGAATTTTGTCTAGTTGGTCAAAAGAAGATATGTTAAAGGCCATAGATGATATTGAATTCAACAATTATTCTATTAGAGCTGCTGCACTGAAATATAATTTACCTCCTACATCTGTTCATTATTGGCTGAATGGTCTGACCCATACAAAAAGGAAGGGCCCTGCACCTGTTTTGAGTGAAGGAGAGGAGAAAGAGATAGTTGAATGGTGCAAGCAAATGGCAGATTTAGGGCATGGAGTGGGATTTATGCAACTGAGGGCCTGTGTTGCACAAATTTGTGAAACTAGAGAGACTCCATTTCGAGAAGGATTACCTGGAAGATCCTGGTGTGAAGGATTTAGAAAAAGACACCCAGACATAGTCCTTCGGACTGCTGAAGGTCTAGAAAGAGATCGTGCAATAGGTTTACGTCCAGAGGTGGTTAGCAAGTTTTATGAAAAACTAGCTAACATTCATATCAATTCCTATGGTGCAGGCAAAATATGGAATTGTGATGAGACAGGAATCCAAGCAGGGAGAAATTGTGGCATGAGGGTGCTTGCCACCAAGGGTTGCAGGAATGTTCCCAAAATCATTCCTCGTAGCAGAGAATGGATGACAATTCTATGTTGTGTAAATGCTGCAGGGCAATGTATCCCTAACTTTTACTTATTTAAAGGTCAGAAAGTTTCACAAAATTACATCAAGGGATGTGAACCAGGTGCTTGCATGGCTGCTCATCCAAGTGCTTGGATGACTAGAGAGCTCTTTATAAGCTGGTTGTATCATTTCAGTAAGTCTGTACCTGGAGGGGTGTGCCCTGAAAATAGGCATTTACTTATATTTGATGGTCATGGAAGCCATGTGGCATTGTCAACTATAGAAGAGGCCAGGCGATTGGGGATTGATTTATTGACATTGCCAGCACATACTACACACAGGTTGCAACCACTGGATGTTAGTGTCTTTGGTCCTTTTAAAGCATATTTCAGATCTGAGAGGATGCAGTGGATGTGTAATAATAAGTACCAAGAAGTCAAACGTTCAGACTTGGCAGAAATAGGTAGTAGAGCTCTCGCAAAGGCCTTGACACCTGCAAATATTCGTGCTGGTTTTAGATGCACAGGTATATGGCCACTTGATCCAAATGCATTACAGAATGACATGGAATGTAGTAAACTATATATCATTGAAGAAGATGCCAACGAAGATGATGCTGAAAATGTCACAGATGATGATACTACTGAGAACATTATGAATGTTGATGGTACTGAAAACATAATAGATGTTGATGCTGCTGAAAACATCCTAAGTTTGTCAAGAGATGTAGCTCCACCAGTTGGTGACAAAATTGGAGAAAATTACTTAATGGAATCAGTTGAGAATCTGTCAACAACACAAGAAGTCCATCCAACCATTGAAACAACGGTTGTTGCTAATACAGAGACGGAGGAACCAAGTATACAGGGAGAAAGCCAAAGTATAATGCAGACCAAAGATTATGAAGTGAACCACATTGTGAATACTCGTGACCAAGGCACATCCAGCTGCAACACTGAGGCCCAGGGATTTGGAGAGGACGATCTCTCATTGCCAAGTGCACCAGAACAACCTACATGGCTGCAAGAGCATATTGCAGAGTTGGGACTTGATCAGATTGGAAACACTGAGGATGAAAGTATATCTTTACCTTCGATGCCAACCAACCTTGTGCCAGCAGACTTTGAACCAGCAAACTTTACTCATTATTATGCTGACGCAGAGGAAATTGAGGTCATTGATAAAGATAAAAACGAGGAAGAGACAACTGGCCATGATGTTGAAAGTGGTATATCAAATGATGGTGTTGCTGCAAATGAGAAGAAATTGGGTAAATTTTTAAGGTTACCGACACAATTTGTACGGGATCCTTCCAAGGGTAAGTGTGATGCTGCACTCCGGATAAGTCGTGCTTCACAATTGTTAACATCTGATGCTTATGTTCAGATGTTAAAAGATACAGAACATAAAAAACAAGAAATATGTGAAGGGAAGCAGCGTAAAAAGGAGCATATTGAGGCAAAAAAGCAAGAAAGGTTGGCAGCAAAGGAGCAGAAAAAGGAAGAGAGATTGCAACGCATTAAAGAGAGGCAAGAAAGGGATCTACAAAAGTTTGTTGAAAGACAGGAGCGCGAGAAACAACGGGAGGTAGCTCGCCAAAAAAAGGAATTGGAATTACAACAGAAGGAAGCCACTCGCCATCAAAGGGAGAAAGAGAAACAAGAAAGAGATAACAAGTTCAACAATCCGCAGGTTTTGTTTCCCATGCATCATCCCATGCCCATACAGAACTCCCTGTTACAAGATATGTTGAAAGTTCCTATCCCAGATTACCACCCTTACTTCCTTGACACCAACAGAATGCAAATAACTTCAACTCCAACTACACACCCCATTATCCCACAACCTCCTACTTCACACACAACCTTTCATACCATATCTGGTTTTCCTATTCCACCATGGGTTCATCCAGTGAACCTCTTGATGACTCCAACAACATCTGTCAATGATACAATCGTTCCTGATAGTCCAAACTAAGGGCAGCATTCGAGGAGAATTCTTTTTTGTGTTGCAGAAAAATATGTATCGAAATCAATTGTGCTTGCATTATTGCATTCACGATTATAGGTTATAGTCGGTATATTTTGCTCCGAATGTAATGAATATGGACACATACAGTATAAGTTTATATGTTTTGCTCCTAATGTAAGAAATATAAAGACATGCAGTTTAGATTACTACATTTTGCTCGAAATGTAATCATTGTTTCAGATGAGGAAACCAAATCAGCTCAGAATTTGTTCATAACCTTATTCAAATTGTTGCAGCTTAAAATGAACACCATTAAATAATGTAAATGTATTTTTTTTTATAAGTATAAAAAGATTTTATTTATTAGGTAAACGGATTAGTGTTTTAAAAGGCTCCCAAAACCTTGTACAAAACAAAAAGATAAAACATTGAAGATCACAACAAACTGACCACAAACAAAATCAAAACAACTTAATACAGCAAAAGCGCCCAAGAACATTTGTTTATACAAAAACCCACTAATTAGAAAAAACAACATAAAAAATCTGTAAAAGATCCCCCCAATTCTGTATTTCCCTTGAAAATCTTCTTCTTCTCACCCAGCTCGGGAGGTTTCATTTCATCAACTAATCCATGGTTCAATCGAGATAGAAACAAATCCAAGATACAAAGACATATTCAATTAAATACATAGGTGATAGAGAAAGACTGAACAAATATGTTAATAACCAACATAAAACCAATCAAGGATCAACATAAAATTAATTTAAAGCGATGCTTGGAATAAAACTTTACTAAAAACAAAAAAATTACATAAACAAAATTGTTGCAGCTTAAAATGAACAACGTTAAATAAAAATTGAAAGACAAGGATTTATTTGAATCTTGGTGAGGTTGAAACCTCACCTCTATATGGCTTAAAAACATAGAACTGTAGGTAACATTTTCCTTGAGTATTAGTAGTGTGAATACACACTGTTTCCACCCTTCTCCAATTGGGCCTGGCAAAATGAGTGCGCACCTGTATGGAAAAATGCAAAAGCGATCAAGAAGCAGTGAGAAAGAGATCTGTAGTCTATGAAATTATAAAGTGAGAACCAACAATAAGAGCAAAAATCCTGTAATTTATAATTTAAAGAGAAGATAGAAGATTGTAATTTCGAATTTGAAAATCTCGAAGAAATTCCCTACCGGAAAAAGAATGGTAAACAATTCTGTCTTGCCTTATAAACTAAATTAAAGAAAGAGCAGTTGACAGAATTTCAAACATGTTATTCCCATAGCCTGAGCCCTTTCAACCGATATTATTATAGTGAATCATTAACAGATATTAACACATTCTAACAATGGAAATAATCACCAAGAGCAAGTTTGCTTTGTAACACACTGTTATAGAAAAGGAATGAACTTATATTTCAACAAAACAAAACATTGATCAATTGAAATATGAGGAAATCTGTTTAGATTCTAGCCTCAGTATTAAACTTTCATCATAATGCATATTCTACAGAAGTTAGATCCCAGTTTGATAAAAGCTTGAATCACAATCAAGGTCAAAACCCAGTCCTGCAGACGTACTAAGCTTATTTTGATAGAAATATATAACAAGTCAGAATATATAATATAATCTCCTTGTAATATTTTCTTCAATCAGTGTTTGTAGAAAACGTAAGCATATATGATACTTGAACATGGCATCAACGACTAAACAGCGCGCATGTTAAGGATTTACTACCTGCAAGCATGTGTAATACACCATCAAATATCAATCACTGAACCCTCAAATAGAGTTACAAACTGAGTATTTCAGTTGAACATCCATGTTTCCTAAAAACAGCCAGGAAACATAATGTCTTCCTACCAAATTTAAATGTAACTTTGTAGAAAAGCTTTAAAATCGCTGACATGAGACATTACACTTAAAGCCAATAATCAAAATACATTGACTGCCAAAATACAGATATTTTCCATTATGAAAGGATCCAGGCGCTGTAATTATCCAAACTTTAATCCAAGATTAAATTGCTAGAATGGACGATCTTGCAAAATAACAGATTTCCATGTATGCCATCAGCAGAGACCACCAGGTCTGTTACTCCCAATAGCTAGATCTGGTAGCAATCGTTATGCTTTTTAGTGCAATTGTGAATTAAAAAGTTTTGAAAACAGAGTTTTAGCATTTCCACAACTACATTAAATACATATAAGTCACTTGTACATTAGAACTTATGCCGACATCTCACCGAACCCTTTACTTAAGAAACGACTTTCATGTAACAATGCAATGGGACTAGTGCACCACTTTCATGCTTGTTAAAATGCTACTAAAGTAAAACATAAAACGATTAGGACCAAGCCCTTCCGCATATTGAAGTATGCTAAAGACGTCAAAGATAACTGCTATACAAACATTCTAATCTGTTGAGTCAAGAATTTGTTCATGCGAAATTAAGCTGAAAATCCGAATGCAGCCCGTGATAAATTCATATCAGGCGGCAGTGCAGTGATGGCTTCAAAATATACACAACAGACTCCAAAAATACAGCACAGACATCTATACAACAACAGAGACAAGTCAAAACACAAAACCAAACACAGTCAATAAGACCAAGAGTGACGAAAAAAGACCACCACAGACGAAAATCAGACAAGGCAATACGAGCAAAAATCAGGGTCACAATACATTACATTTGGGGGAAATGATTTGATATTTATAATCTGAAGTGTAATACTTACGAGCAAGTATTTTGTCTGCCTGAGGCTGTGAAGCATGACCTCCGAAATGCTAATGAAAGGAGTCGCTCTGCCCAGTCCAACCAGATCGAAAAAATCCAATATTTTATGTAATCCTGCACAGGAGCCCCGTAAGGCCCATTAATGAGCTCCGCACAAGGTGGTTGAACATTTATTTGTTCCTTATCTAAAACGCGCGTGGAGATGGAGGAGGACAGGTTGCGTTTCCCTCTTTTATTTCCAATTTAATGCTCAACACCTGTCCTCTTTGGTGGACCACTACCGGTCTCCACCAGTAAATGTGTTTTTTTAGAGATATTTTATTTGATCGATCATATGGAAGCAAATCATATTAAAATTGGATGCGAAATTAAAGGCTTAGGATAAAAAAATGTTATTTTATAACTAGCTGTCAAATTGGCGCTCCTACGTGGCAAGGGATTGGCTCCATGGACTTGCAAACTTAGGGTGTTCGCATACTGGCCCTTCTCCCCTAAGATGTTAGGAGATTGGAGGACACTATTTTAGACGATGACATAATATTTATCGAAAGGATTTAACAAATTAATGAAAGATATTTTTATCTTAGCGACCACTATGCTAGCCGAAGACATAATATTTGGAGCTTACGGTTTGTAGGATTAAACAAATTAAATTAACATATTTTGAGGTAATGTTTCACGCTTAGTGGTCGCTCTCATTTAATGAGTTATTCAATGATATTTTAAGCTTAGTGTTCATTAGCTTATGACAAAACATAGTATTTGGATCTTAGTGTTCACTAGGATTTAACAAATGAAATCAACATAGTTTGAGCTTAATAGCCGTTAGGTTCTTAAACAATATTATATTTCGACCTAAAGAGTCACTAGCATTGAACAAATTGAAGAAAGACTTATTGAATTTAGTGTCCGCTAGGTTATGTCTTAACATAACCTAACAAATTATATTGTAATCTTAGAAGACGATAGGTTTTAACAAATTAAAGTATAATTTTTTGTGTTTAGCGTCCTCTAAGTTAATCAATGCCATTATCTTTAGAGATCTTTATACCAATCAAGACTTGTATAAATTATTTGAATTCATTGTACGATTTTAAGATTTTAAATTAAGATATTTAAAGCTTTAGCACCTGCTAGGTTATGTCACCACATAATATTTGGAGACTATCGGTGGTTAGGGTTTAATAAATTAAATTAAGATATTTTGAGTTTAGCAGCTGCTAGGTAATGCGATAACAAATTATTTGGAGATTGTATTTTCTAGGGTTTAATAATTCATAATTATAATATATTAGAACATTTAACAAATTAGAAGAAGATATTTTGAACTTAGCTAGGGCTAGGTTAATCAACAACATAGTATTTACAGCTTACGGTCGATAGAATTGAACAAATTAAATTAACGTATTTTGAGCTAAAAGGACGTTAATTACTTCCACAATATAATATTACGAGCTTAGTGGTGACTATCATTAAACAAGTTACTAAATGATATTTTGAGCTTAGCGTCCGCTAGCTTATGACAACATAATATTTGGAGCTTAGCGGTCTTTAGGTTTTAACAAAAGAAAGGAAGATATTATAAACTTAGCGTCGAGTAGGTTATGCAAAAACATAATATTTAGATCTTAGTTGTCATTAAGATTAACAAATTAAATCAACATAGATTAATCTTAGAGTCTGCTAGGTACTTAAACACTATAATATTTCAAGATAAAAAGTCACTAGCATTTAACAAACTAAAGAAAGACATTTATAGTTCAGTTGTTGTCAGCTTATGCTTAGACATAAGCTAACAAATTCTATTGTAATCTTAGATGTCTCTAGTTTTTAACAAAATTAAAGTAAGAGGTTTTGAACTTTGCGATTTATAAGTTAATCAACGCCGTGCATTTAGGAAATGTTTATAGTAATCAAGACCTGTATAAATTAGTTGAGTTTATTGTACTGTTTTAAGATTTTTAAAGCTTAGCATCCGCTAGGTTATTCTTGCTCATAATATTTAGAGCACATGTTGTTAAGATTTAATAAATTAAATTAAGATCATTTGAGCTTAGCGGCCTCTAGGTTATGCCACAACATATTATTTGTAGATTACATTCGCTAGGGTTTAATAATTCATAATTATAATACTTTAGAACATTTAACAAATTAGAGGAAGATATTTTGAACTTAGTTGGCGCTAGGTTAAACAAGGACATAATATTTGTAGCTTGCATTCGTTAGGATTTAACAAATCAAATTAATAATTTATGGAGCTATGTGGTGAATAACTACTTCCAAAATATTATATTTTGATCTAGGTTTTTTTATAGAACTTTACAAGTTAGAGAACTATATTTTGATCTTAGCCAATGGTATGTTATGCTACAACATAATATTTAGAGCTTAGTGGTCACTAGGTTTTATAAAAAAAAGTAGAATATTATGATAAGACATAATATTTGGAGCATAACGATCGTAAGGATGGAAGAAAACAAATTAAGATATTGAAAGCTTAGCCATGGCTAGGATATGCCAAAACAATTTTTTTTTTGGAAATATGATAACAGTGGGGGTTTTGAAATGACCCTCATCCTCTTACAAAAAGCCCTCAAGGGTCAGATCCACACTGTTATAAGAATATCAAGAACTGACACATGTTCTTATATGAATGTACTTCTGAAAATGCATACTAACATTTTTTTATTTCCAAATTCATCATGTGCTAGATATATTAATTTCTATGCAGTACATATTAACACTTTTTACTTTATGTATTGAAAAACAAATAGTTCCTCAATTTATTTGTCTGAAGTACTTTATGTTGATGATAGGAAGATGAATTATATAATATATGTGTTTCATCATGGTTCTAGAGAAATTTCATGACTCAAATAAAAAACCCATTATGCCATTTTTAATAGTTAAAGAGGAGCATGTGGGAAAATTTTCAAAAGCTTTTCTAATCATTTGGGTGAGTAGAGTTCTATTAGAAAACTTTAATGAAATCATCAAATCCTCGACACAAAGGAACTCTACAAAGCTGAAGAAAAAAAACCCATTACTAAATGCAAAAAATCAAGAAAAACTCATAAATTGTTTTTTTTTTCAGATTTTTTGCCACCTGGGCATGAATGACTAAATAAATCTATAAATCTTCGAATCCTCGACATACAGGAACTTTGCAAAGCCGAAGAAAACAAATTGTTACAGAATTAAAAAAACACTAAAATCCTCGACACACATGTACTTTGCAAAGTTGAAGAAATTTTTTAAAGCCTCGACACAGGAACTTTGCAAAGCTGAAGAAAAAAAAAACATAAAATATAGTTTTTAAATTTTTTTTCTAGCACCCCAACACGAATGTCTAAATGGATCTATAAATCTTCAAATCGTCGACACGAAGGAACTTTACAAAGCCAAAGAAAAAAACCCATGACTGAAAGCGAAT
The DNA here is from genome assembly GCA_019776745.2 of Taxus chinensis. NCBI lineage: Eukaryota > Viridiplantae > Streptophyta > Pinopsida > Cupressales > Taxaceae > Taxus > Taxus chinensis. The sequence continues at coordinate 307,536,274 of CM034152.1, forward strand.
AACTCTAGAAATGTTTTTTTTTTTTTTCATATTTTTCTGCCACTGTGGTGCAAATGTCTAAATGGATGAATAAATCTTCAAATCCTCGACACACAGAAATCTACAAAGCCGAAGAAAAAAATTCATTAACAAACAAAAAAACCAAAAAATGGTTTATTTCAAATTTTCTGCCACCTCGGCACGGATGTCTAAATGGATCTATAAATCTTCAAATCCTTGATGTGAAGAAAAAACCCATTACCAAATGTAAAAAACCCAATAATACCTAGAAATAGTTTTTTTTATATTTTCTTCCACCCCAACACGGATGTCTAAATTGATTTATAAATCTTTAAATCCTCAACACATAGGAACTCTTCAAAGCTGAAGAAAGGACTCATTACCAAACGCAAAAAAACCTAGAAAAACAAAAAATGTTTTGTTTTGTTTTTGTTTTTGCAGATTTTCTACTATCCCGACATGAATGTTTAAATGGATCTATAAATTTTTACATCCTCGACCGTCAGGAACTCTGTAAAGGTTCAGAAAAAAACCCAATTACCGAACGCAAAAAATTAACAAAAACTCGGAAATGATTTTTTAAAAAATTTTCACCACCCTTGCACGGATGTATGAATGGATCTATAAATATCAAATCCACGATACATAGGAAATCTAAAAAGTGAAAGAAACAAACTCATTACCAAACACAAAAACACCCAGAAAAAATAGAAAATGGGTTTCTTAGATTTTCTGCCACCCTGACATCGATGTCAAAATGGATTTATAATTCTTCAAATCCTCGACACATGAACTCAGCAAATCCGAAGAAAAAAGCTCATTAAAAAACACGATAAACCCATAAATAGTTTTTTTAGATTTTTTTGCACCTCGACATGAATGTCGAAATGGATCTATAAATCTTGAAATCCTCGATACATATGAACTCTGCAAAGCCGAAAGAACAAACCCAAAAATGATTTTTTTCACTTTATCTACCATCCTAGCACAGATATGTAAATGGATCCATAAATCTTTAATTCCTCGACACAGAAGAAAAACCCATATTACCGAACGCAAAAAACCAAGGAAAACCAAGAAATGGCTTTTTTTTTTTTTTTTTTTTTTTCAGATTTTCTGCCACGCCCGAAACGTATGTCTAAATGTGGCTATAAATCATCAAATCCTCGACACACGCACTCAGCAAAGTTGAATAAAAATATTCATTACCGAACGCAAAAAACCTAAAAATGGTTTTTTTTTCAGATTTTCTGCCACTGGTGCGAATGTGTAAATAGATCTATAAATCTTCAAATCCTCGACACATAAGAACTATGCAAAGCCAAAGGAAAACACGCATTACCGAACCAAATAACATCCTTTTTTTTTCCATATTTTATGCTACCCTGGCATCGATGTACAAATGGATCTAAAAATATTCAAATTCTCGACACCAAGAAATGATATTTTTCATATTTTCTACCGAACACAAAAAAACTAGTAAAACTGAAAAATGGTATTTTTCATATTTTCTACCACCCCGAGATTGATGTATAAATGGATCTATTAACCATCAAATCCTCGACACACGGAAACTCTTCAACGCTGAAGTAAAAAATCCATTACGGAACGTGAAAAATTAAAAAATCAGAAATGGCTTTTTTCGGAATTTATTGTCACCCCGTGGAGGAAAAATGAAAAAATCTTCAAATCTTTGAAACTCACGAACTTTGCAAAGCCGAAGAAAAAAATCATTACGGAATAAAAAAAACAGAAAAATTTCAAAAATGGATTTTTTTTCTTCAGATTTTCGGCCATGCTGGCACGGATGTCTAAAAACCCAAGAAAAACTATTACTGAATGCAAAAAACCTAGAAAAGCCCAAAAATGGATTCTTTTTTTAAGATTTTCTGCGTCCTGACACAAATGTATAAATGGATTTTTAAATCATCAAATCCTCGATACATAGGAACTCTACAAAGTCGAAGAAAAAACCCATTATCGAACTTAAAAGAAATAGAAATAGTTTTTTTTTGAAATTTTCTACCACCTCGACACGGATGTCTAAATGGATATATAAATCTTCAAATCCTCAACACAAAACCTCTGTAAAGTTGATGAAATAAAACCCATCACTGAACGCAAAAAACACTAAAATGGTTTTTTAACGATTTTATGGCACCCCGACACATATGTCTAAATGGACCTATAAATATTCAAATTCTCGACACACAGGAACTTTGCTAAGCCGAATCAATAAACCCATTACCAAACGTAAAAAACCCAGAATTTATTTTTTTCAATTTTTCTGCAACCTCGATAAGGATGTTTAAATGGATCTATAAGTCTTCTAATCCTTGACACATAAGTACTCTGCAAAGCCGAAGAAAAAAAGCCCTGAAAAACTCAAAAATGTTTTTTTAAGAGTTTCTATCACCTCGGCACAGATGTCTAAATGGATCTAAAAATTTCAAATCCTCGACAAACAAGAAACCTGTAAAGATGAAGAAAAAACTAGTTACCAAACGCAAATAACACATAAAAACATTAAAATGGTTTTTTCAGAGTTTTTACAAGCACTACATGGATGTCTAACTGGATCTATAAATCTTCAAATCCTTGACACAGAAACTAAACAACCAGATCAAATTTGATGATTGGGATAAAACCTTTTTGTCTTTTTTGGTTATCTTATTTCCATTCACTTTCTTCTACGATTTCAATGAATTGATTTCAAACTTTCAATTTGTCAACCTCGTTATTTAACTAATTTTTATTTATCTTTGATAATGTTGTATACACAATATCATTATTTTTTGATAGAATGATAGTATCTGTGTTTATTAATCCTTGCATCTCAATTAAAATAGATTCCAAACTATAATAAGATGATAGGATATGATCCTCTAGTTTTGTAATTTTGGGTGTGGATATCACATATATACTATTTTCTATGTGTTAATTAGAAGTGAATTATCTCTTGTACAAAGCAATTGACGCGCTTCTTATCAACGGTTTCCCCTGCGTTTGCATCTATAACGCCCATAATATTTCCTTTCCAATTTAGTGACCTTGACTGCAAAAACACGTGGATAATGTTACTAACTTTACAGAATGATAAAATGGTTACATGTTGATGTGTGATTGCTTTTTCAAATGGGTTTTCCCAAGAAAAAATTCTTCCATTTTATGTGGTTGATAGAATTAAATTATAATTGCAAGGATACGCAAAAATATGAATATCAAAATACTAATTTACAGAGATGGAGATAAATAAAATATACTAAATGCGAAACATGCAAGAGACGAACACTAGATTTATGTGGTAAAACCCTAGCTGAGTGTTTATGGAGACATCCATTGTGTAAGATATCAAGCTTTATTAATTCAAGATGAACAGGTTATATGTGAAATTGTTAAGAGAAACATTACATCTCCACAAAAATATATACACCTAAATGGCGAAGTGTAGTTAGGATTCCTCTTCGTAAAAATAGAGTGGAAAAATGCCATTAAGACTTTCCTTTATTAAGTGAGGTACACACTGTGCCATAAAGGAAACCAAAATCTAACTTTTTTGGCACATATCCTAATAAAAATGTGGTTCTGAGCGAGTATACAATTTTTTCTTAAAATATCTATATCAATTGATGTTCCTCCCGATATGATGTATACAACAAAGTTGTAATCATTGCTTTTGTCTGTGAAACTGTTCTTTTCCATATATATGTGCAACAATCTGCAATATCATTATTTCTGCCACAAAATCGTTTACATGTATAAATGTATAAGAGAAAAAAACTAATTTACCCCGAGTAACAAGGTAGCCAAATGTGCCCTTCGCATTAGTTTACACAAGAGTTGCGTCCGATTCTAGATAGCCCAAAATTTGCGATATTTGCTTCCATTCTTTCACTATTAATATGTCGGAGGATTTGATATCTCTGCGGGTTCGCAACTAGTATGCAAATACTCAAATCCCGATTACTATTGTAACAATAAATATTATCGCAGGCTCGCGATACACATTATTTAAATACTTTTATAGTTATAGCATATGCCGGGAAGACATTTACATTTAACGCAATGTCAAGCCTTTTTTCCCAGTCAAGGCTTTACTTTAGCGCATGAAGTGATCCACATATCAAATGAAATTACAAAAAATTAATACTCATGGATTTTCTCGCAAACTGAACCGGCCGTTTTTACATGCCTACATATAACCCAAACAGAGAGGAGAAGAAGTTGACGTAAATTTTTGTTGGACATATACTCCATATTTAGAACAGTCAAACATTATGGAGTAATAAGGTAGAAAAAAACTTAGGATAACTGTATATCTTCATTGTTTTGTATATGATTTTTCTCAATGTGTAGACGTTCGACGTGCAGGAAACATGTTGAAGTGCGTTATAAAGAAGCATGCAGAGGGGAAACAAGTTACAGTTGCCAGTCCGAACAGGTATGTGATACGTGCAAGCAACCAAAGCTTAACTCCCAATTGGCTCGTGCTTGTAGCAAAACAGAAATTTTTTTCCCAGCTAGGTACAAAAGTACAAATCCACTAAAAAGAGACAATGGCCTTGGACGGTGGAAGGAAGGGCTAATTACAAGTGATTTCTTGATAAATATAATTTTTTGTAAACGCTAAAGTCATAACCTCGAACGTCGAAACCTTAGCCATGGGTCCTCAACCATGAACACTAATACCTTCCTATTGGTTTTCTTTAAAAAATTACATCGATTTTGAAAGGTGTTTCTATTACCTTTATGCGAGACGCGTCAATATTATTTCGATACTAATACCTTCCTTTTCTGTAAATTTTGGTTAATGTATCTTAGTGGTATTGTTGCATCATATTCGTAACACTCACTTTTTAAGATATTGGTCTTGATTGGACTTAAACTTGCTTTCAGTGTACCTTTCTTGGAAACCGTATCAACATTTTGTTATTACTTATGTCTTGTTTGTTTTTTAACTTAGCATAAGTGGTGACATGTTTTTGATCACCTCACGTGTCAAACTATTAATTGATTGGTCACTTAGGAAGTACTCCATTTGGGTAATTGGTTTACCAACAACTTTGCGTGATTGTGTCTCATTTGTCACATTGACTTATCTACTTTAGACAATCACCTTGATCCATTGATTCTTTATCATTCATTATTATTTGGTCATTAATTTAGCTTTTTGTTTTGAACTTGCGTGATTATTCGTTGTGGTTATCCATCTTATAAACTCATTTCTAGGAAAATCATTTAGGTCTTTGATCTTCTTGTTTTGTCTTAAGTTAATGGTCATTTTTGAACATATCTTTCAAACCCTGGCACAAACATTTCCTATCAAGCAACATTTGCATCAATCGAACATTGGAAATCTTTCTATTGTATGCTTTATGTTACTAAAATTTTGATAAATCCTTCGACATTTACGTAATCAAACTTGTGGTCCAAACCTTGTTGGAAATTCAATCTTGAGTCATCATTACGAATTGTCTAGTTGGTTTTCGTTATGCTTCCCAAATCGACAGGAAACGTTCTTCACTCTGAAAAAGTTTAATCATACAATCTAGGTCTAGGATTTTGAACCCAACACACGCCAAAAATGACTGATCATTACACAGTTCAATATACATATGACAATAAGGAATCAAATTTTTGATGTTCACATCAAACTACGCCCATCATGACAAAACCTTATTTGGTTCTTCGCGGCAGAGAACCCATCCAGGTAACCCGTTCTCCACCTTTATATCATAGTTGGTGGTACGGTTTGGACACTTATGATCCAAATTATTATTCAGGGTCCCCCACTCTTCTTCTGATTCTAATACAAAAATTTCCTTTGATTCTTTGGATGATTTGGAACCAAACTACTATTTAGATTCATCTATTTCGACTCCTATTCACATCCTCCCCTTTTTCGCAGGAGCTCTATTATCAATCACCTAAAATACGTTCTTCTCCAATAAAGATTTGTGTTGTAACAAATTCTCTTCATCATTCATCTAATGTGACTTCTACGTCGTAGTCCTCTCTATCTTCGCAGGACCCTTCTCATCATTCATGTAATGCAACTCGTACGTCGTGGTCCTCACTTTTTTCACAGAATCCCTTTTATCAGTCGCCTCAACGAAATATTGTTCCTTTAAAGATACACGCAACTCCAAATCTCTCCAATAAAAAATCAAATATAATTCTTGAATCGTGGTCCTCCCTTTTTTCGCAAGAACTTCTTTAGTCAGCTCCACAGATTTTTCCTACTTTGGAGATTTGTGCGACTCAAATTCCTTGTAGTCAAGCGTCTGAATTGACTTCTGTGTCGAAATCGGGATACTTTGAACTTAATCCTACTAGTTTATGGACGATATATTGTCGTATAGGTAGGGTCCACACCGCCTTCTTCTACTCCCGAGACATCTAGCTCCACGTCTACTTCGTCCCCCACGTCACCTTATATTATCAATCATCATCAAACATTTGTCAATAATTCTCACCATTTGGCCCTTTTTCATCCAATCAAATCCTTGTGGCCGATCGACAACCCATATCGATTGATTTATCTCAGAATGAAGGAGCGATCATGGCATTTATAAGGCACACAAAAATATCTTTGTAAAGGCGAATTATTCGGAGCGGGTCGATGTCTTGTTCGCCTAAAATATATAGTATATTTTTTCTGGGGGGGTTGGCTTCGCCTTCATTTGAAAACATCTCCTATAAAAACCTAGCTGATTTGTCGGGTAGTATACCTCAAGTAGCTTAACAAATTACCAATACTGTGAAATTTGAACTCGCATACCCTTAAGCACCAGAGATTCAGATTACTGTTAGCCTGTGATAGTTGACGCGTGACAACAGCTGTACTGACGTGCGAAAGAGGAAGTGCTGACGCATGACTTGGGCAGTGTTGACGCACGACTTGGGTAGTGTTGACGCGTGATAGAAGAAGTGTTGACGCACGACAGAGGAAGTGTTGACGTGTGACTTGGGCAGTGGTGACGCGCGACAGAGGAGGTGTTGACGTGCGACAGAGGAAGTGTTGACGCACGACAAGGGCAGTGTTGACGTGCGACAATATATTTAGACAGTGGACGCGCGACAGGAAATGGGTTGTTGACGCAAGACAAGTGCATAGTTGACACGTGAGAAAGACCTCAGACATGGAGATTTTTTCATATAACCCCCAAAAAATTTGCCTTCCCGCGAAACTTGTTTCGGGGATATTCCCCAGGTATTCTCCACCTCCAATTTACAAGAGGTCTCTTAAAATGAACCTTGAATTATGAGCAAGGATTCTCTTTAGACCTCGATGCATTCATGTATTGTGGGGAAAAGATTAATACCTTTTATCAAGAAACAGAGGAAGAGCCTAAGAGCATGCGATTTGATCCCTCTTATTCTTCCATCATCACATTCTTTATTCTGTTATGAACTGCATGGGTCTAGTTAAGCAAACTACCTAGGAAGTTATCTTGTCTAGGAACCAACTTTGACCATATCAAAGCCAATTTGAGTTTGAGAGGTATTGATAAGGGAGAAATTTTTTGGAGTCATAAAGTTTGTTGAACGATGGGAGAGTCCAACAAAGTTTCAACGAAGTGTCATTCATCACGAGGATTGTAAGGCATTACTTTTGCTTAGTTTTAGTCACCCTAGGACACGACAAACCTTTTCCAGAGTAACGCCAAACTCTCTTTAGCACTAATTGATCTACTTAACTTTATATTGACACTTTGTTGATCAAAAGAAGTGTGACTACCTTTGTGTTTCTAATTTATAGTATTCACCACTTTTATGTTCGTTTACGCTCATCCATGTTTGCGGTTGAGTTGTTTAACATCCAAAGTGTGTGGAGACATTTTCATATAATTGGTAGCCTTTTTGATCTTGATACCCAAGTCAAGATCGTTATCATAGGTAGGCGTGATTTATCACCTTGATCCTATTTTGAATTGTTACCTTGTTTCTCCTCCTCTAAAGATTTGTTTCACTGTAAATTCTCTTCATCATTCATATAATCTGACTCCTACGTCATGGTCCTCCCTACCTTCACAAGACCCTCTTCATCATTCATCTAATGTGACTCCTACGTTGCGGTCCTCCCTTTCTTCGCAAAACCCCTTTTGTTAGTTGCCTCGAAGATGTATTCTTCCTTTGAAGATATGTGCGACTCCAAATCCCTCCAATCAAACATCTAATGTAATTCTTGAATTGTGGTCCTCTCTTTCTTCATAGGACCCCTGCTATTATTTATCCAATACGATTCTTGAATCACGGTCCACCCCTTCTTCACAGGACGTTCTCCTTCAGTCGTCTCTATGGATTCTTCCTTCTTTTAAGATTCGTGCGACTCAAATACCTTTGATTCAAACATCTGAAATGACTCCTGCGTCAAAATCGTATAGGTAGGTCCACATTGCCCTATTCTCCTCGTGAGAAAGCTAGCTCCACGTCTACTTTCTCCCTCACTTCACCTTATTCTATCAATCATCAGCAAACATATTATCAATATTTCACACCTGTTGGCCCTTTGTCATCCAATAAAACCCTCATTTAACATCAACTTGAACTCAAAGCTACCCACACTCGGGCTAGTCTCCTCCCATCCCCCGCACACAACAATCTTGCATACTCCAGCCATAGTCAGACTTCAAATTAATGAACTCAAAAAAACAACACATTTCTCAAGAAAAATAAAGCAAATCTCAAAAACCAAGCATAAACTTTCTTTCAATATACCTTTCTTGGAAATCGTATTAACATTTTGTTATCACTTATGTCTTGTTCATTTTTTAACTTAGCATAAGTGGTGACATTTTTGTGATCACCTTACGTGTCAAACTATTAATTAATCGGTCATTTAGGAAGTACTCCATATGGCTAATTGGTTTACCAAAAACTTTGCGTGATTGTGTCTTATTTGTCAAATCGACGTATCTATTTTAGACAATCACTTTGATCCATTGATTCTTTATCACTCATTATCATTTGGTCATTAATTTAGCTTTCTGTTTTGAAGTTGTGTGATTATTCCTCGTGTTTAACCAAACATACAGAACCGATCCAATTCATCTCCCAAACCTAGTCAAGCACCTGTTGTAAAAGCCCATGTGCAAGAAAGAAATGTGTCTGGGAAGGGGCAACAACCAAAGCTTAACTCCCAATTACCTTGTGCCTGAAGCGAAACAGACAAAATTTTCCCAGCCAGGTATGAAAGAACAAATCCACTAAAAACAAAAAATGTCCTTGGACGGTGGAACGAAGGACTAATTGCAAGTCAATTAACAAAAAAACGGTGTCTCTAAAATATTTTCAGAACCTGTATTAAAGCTCAATACTCACCCGGTAAAAGGTTCCCTTCTCGAACCCCATTGGCGTAATCAGAAAGTAAATAAAGTTATGAGGAATACCAAAATTAATCAGCACAATATGAGGTAAAGAAGACGAGAAAGGAATGAGAAGGGACACCGATTGCCAAACGGATTTTACTCTCCATATATGTGACAGTTTGTTTCAACGTTTCCACATAGCACACAGGAGTTGTTAGATTTCGTTTACTGTGCATAAGAATAAATAAACACTAAACCCTAAACCGATAACCCTTAACCCTTAACCCAAAACTCTAAGTCCTAAACCCTAAACCCTAAAACCTAACCCATAAACCCCAAACCCTAAATCCTAAACTATAAACACTAAACCCATAGCCCTAAACACTAAACCCTTAGCCCTAAACCCTAAATCCTAAACCCTTATCCCTAAGTCCTAAGCCCTAGACCCTAAACCTAAACCTTAAACTCTGAGCCCTAAATCCTAAACCCTAAACTCTAACACATAAGCCCTAAATCATGATATCTAAACACTAAACCCTTACCCCTAAACCCTAAACCCTAAGCCCTAAATTGTAAAACATGAGCCTTTTGCCCTAAATCCTAAACCCTTTACCCTCATCCCTAAACCCTAAAACCCAAACCTTAAAACTTAAATCATAAACGCTAAACCCTAAACCCTAAATCATTATCCCTAAACCATAAACTCTAAAACCTAAACCTTAAACCCCTAGTGTAAAACCCTAAACCCTAAACCCTAAATAGTAAACCCCCTAAATCCTAAACCGTAAACTCTTAGCCCTAAACCCTCAATGAAAAAGTCTAAACCATAAATCCAAAACCCTAAACCCATATCCATAATTGCTAAAGCCTAAATTGTGAGCCCTAAACCCTAAATCGTAAAACCTAAACAAATGATCCCTTAACCCTTATAAGTAAATCCTAAACATTAAAAAGTAAACCATAACACCTTATCCCTAAACCCTAATCCCTAAACCCTGATCCCTCAGCCATGAGCTCTAAACAATAAACCCTAAACCCTTATCTCTTATCCCTAAATCTTGAACCCTAAACCCTAAACCCTAAACAATAAATCGTAAAACCCAAAGATCCTAAACTGTTAAACCTAAACATTTAGCCCTAAACACTAAACCCTAAATCTAGAACATTTAGCCCTAAACACTAAACCCTAAATCTAGAACCCTAAACTGATAGCCATAAATCCTAAACCCTAAACCCTTATCCCTGAAGCCTAAACATTAAACAGTAAACCATAACCCCTTATCCCTAAACCATAATCCCTAAACCTTGATCCCTCAACCATGGGCTCTAAACCCTTATCCCTAAACCATAATCCCTAAACACTGAGCCCCAAAAAATAAACCCTAAACTATGAGCCCTTAACCCTAAACCATAAACCGTAAACCATGAGCCATAAACCCTAATCCCTAAACCCAAAACCCAAAACTCAAATCCCTAAACCTTAAACCCTAAACCCTGAGCCCTAAACCCCAAATGCTAAACCCTAAACCCTAAACCGTGAACACCCGAAACCATTAACCCTAAACCCTTTGCCCTAAACATGAAACCCTAAACACTAAAACATAAACCCTAAACCATGATCCCTAACCCTGAAACCTAAGACCTAAACACTAAACGTTGATCCCTAACCCCTAAACCATATTCCCTAAACCTTGAACCCTAAACATTAAACACAAAAACCTAAACCATGAGCGGTAAACCCTAAACCCCTAGCCCCAAACCTTAAACCATAAACCCTAATCCCTCAACCCAAAGTTCTAAACCCTTAGCCCTAAACCATACACCCTAAACAATGAGCCCTAAACAATAAATTCTAAACCCTTCTCTCTAAACCCTAAAACCTCAACTCTAAACCCTAAACCCCTTAAACCATAAACCCTAATCCCTCAACCCAAAGTTCTAAACCCTTAGCCCTAAACCATACACCCTAAACAATGAGCCCTAACAATAACTTTGTTAAACCCTTCTCTCTAAACCTAAAACCTCAACTCGAAACCCCTAAACCCGTAAACCATAAACCCAAACCTCCAACCCAAAGTTCTAAACCCTAGCCCTAAAACAATACACCTAAAACAATGAGCCTAATCAAACAATAAATTTAAACCCTTCTCTCTAAACCCTAAAACCTCCACCGCTAACCCCCTAAACCTCTACCCCTTAAGATCCATAAACTGTTAAACAATTAACATTTAGCCCGCACCATTAAACCCTAAATTAGAGCCCTTAACCCCACGGTATGCGACCCTACCTAAACCCTGAAACACACTTAAACTCTAACCACAAAATCCAAAAAAATAACACCTTTAAACCCTAAACGTAAATGCTAGCGCTTCACCCTACATACCCCCCCCCCCCTAACCCATTTTCCATTAATACTAAACCCTAATTGTGCGCACTAAATGCTCCCTCCTATTAATTAAACAAACGGAACACTAACCCGAAACCATTCGCCCTAAAGCCTAAAAAATTAAATCTTCACCGTCACCCCCTTAGCCCCCTATAACCCCTCAATCCCTTAAAACCAGGAGCGGTTTAACCCCAAAGCTCTAAATACTAAACAATAACCTAAATCCTAAAAGCCTAGACCCTGATCCTAAAAACTCAAACACCAACCCCCTAAGCGGAAACCCGAAAACCCGGAAATCAGGGAGCCCGAAACCAGAAATCGCGACCACCAAAATCTACTAAAACCCCGAGGTTTTTCACCCGTAAGCCCTAAACAACAAAATTAAACACCAAACCCTAACCCCTAATTGTCTAAAAACCCTCCATTCCACACCTAAACCCAGATCAGAAGAAATGCTAAACCATAAACTGTGAGCCAATAAACGTAAATCTTTCCCTCTAATCAAATGATTCCCCTAACACCCGGATTGGGAAAGGCCTAAACATTAAAACACTAAATACCATAACCCCTTATCCCTCCACCAATCCATAAGCCATGATCCCGGCCACTCAGTCTAAACCTTTAATGCATCTAAACAATAAACACTAAAAACTGATCGATAACCAAGAAACCTTAAAACCATAAACCTAAACCCTTGCTCCCATATTCCCTCAAACTTCCCCCTACTAAAACATTAAACAAAAAACCTAAACCCTGAGAGGGTAAACTGTAAATCCCTTAGCCTTTAAAACCAATAAAAACTGAAACCCTTAGCCCTAAACCCCTAATCCCTAAACCAAACCCTGATCGTTACTCCAAAGCTCTAATACTAACCATAACCCTAAATCCTAAACTATACCCTGATCCCTAAAAACTAAACCCCAAAACCTAAATCTTAAACCCTAAACCCTAAATCATTAGCCCTAAACCATAAACTCTAAAACCAAAATCTTAAACCCCTAGTGTAAAACCGTAAGCCCTAAACCATAAAACTTAAACACCAAACCCTAAACCCTAATGTCTAAACCATAAATCCAAAACCCTAAACCCATATCCAGAAATGCTAAACCCTAAACTGTGAGCCATAAACGCTAAATCTTAAAACTTAAACAAATGATCCCTAAACCCTTATTTGTAAATCCTAAACATTAAACACTAAACCATAACCCCTTATCCCTAAACTCTAATCCCTAAACCCTGATCCTCGGCCCTAAGCTCTAAACCCTTATCACTAAACAATAAACACTAAACACTGATCGATAACCCAGAAACTTAAACCATAAACCCTAACCCCTGATCCATATTCCCTAAACCTTGAACCCTAAACATTAAACAAAAAACCCTAACCTGAGCGGTCAAACTTTAAATCCCTAACCCTAAACCATAAACTCGCTACTTCACACCCCTTTTTTAAGCCCCTAACACAATAAACCCTTAGACCTAAACCAATAACCCTAAAGTAAAAACCATGAGCCCTAAACCCTTAACCATAAATACTAAGACCTAAACTCCATAAACCATGATCCCTAACCCTGAAACCTAAACCCTAAACACTAAACATTGATTCCTAACCCCTATACTATATTCCCTAAACCTTCAACCCTAAACATTAAAAAAAAAACCTAAACCCTGAGCGGTAACCCCTAAACCCCTAGCCCCAAACTTTAAACCATAAACCCTAAACCCTAAACCGTAAATCTTAAACCATAAAGCCTTAGCCATAAACCATAAACCCTAAACCCTGACCCCTAAATCCTTAATCATAAATCCTAAGACCTAAACTCTCAACCCTGAACTCTAAGCCCTAAACCATAAATTGTAAACCGTAAACCCTAAATATTTAGTCTTGAACCCTAAACCCTAAACACTAAAACTTTAACCTCTTATCACTAAACACTAAAATCTAAACTCTTAACCCTAAACTGTAAACCATAAACCTTAAAACCTAACGATTCTAAACCCTTAACCATAAACATTTATCCATGAACCATAAACTCTAAACCCTAAACTGTGAGCCATAAACCCTAAACCGTAAACTTGAAAAACTAAATTGTGAACCCTAAATTGTAAACCCTAAATGCTAAACCCTAAACTCTAAACCGTGAACACCCTAAACCCTAAACACTAAACAATTTATCCTAAACCATAAACTCTAAAACCTTAAACTTAAACCCCTAGCGTAAAATCCTAAATCTTAAACCGTGAGCCGTAAACCGTAAACCCTAACCCTAAAAGTTAAACACCAAACCCTAAACCCTAAATAGTAAATCCCCTAAACCGTAAAACCCTAAACTCTTAGACCTTAACCCCAAACCCTGAACAGTAAACCCTAAATCCAAAACCTTTAACCCATATCCATATATTCTAAACCCTAAACTCTAAAACCTTAACCTTAAACCCCTAGCGTAAAACCTTAAAATTGAAACACTTAGCCCTAAACCCTAACCCCTAAACACTAAACCTGAAACCCTAAACTCTAATTCTTAAAGCGTAAACCCTCAAACCATAAACCGTAAACTCTAAACCCCTACCCCTAAACCCTAATCCCTAAACACTAAACTCTAAGCTTAAACCCTAAACCATTAACACTAAAACTTAAACATTAATACCTAACCCATAAGTGATAATGCCTTAATCCTAAACCCAAAACATTGTACTTCAAACCCGAAACCACAAATTCTAAACCCTAATCCTTAAACACTAAACCATAGACCGTAAAACCTAAACACTAAACACTAAACCCTAAACCTTAAACCCTAAACCGTATGACCTAAAACCTAAACCCTAAGCACTAATCCATAAACCCTAAACCTTATTCCCTAAACCCTAAACCTAAAACCCTAAACCCGGTGTCCTAAACCCTAAACACTAAAATCTAAAACCTAAACACTAAACCCTAAAGTATAAACCCTAAACCGTAAACCTAAACCCCCTAGACTCCAAACCCTAAATGATTAGACTTAAACATTAAACCCTAAACCCTAAACACTAAACACTAAACTATAAACCCTTAACCCTAAACCCTTAGCCCTAAACCCTAAACCCTAAAATCTAACCCATAAACTATAACCACTAAACCCATAGCCCTAAACACTAAACCATTAGCCTTAAACCCTAAACCCTAAACTCTAACACCTAAGCCCTAAATCATTATATCTAAACCCTAAAATATGAGCCTTAAACCCTAAAAGTAAAACCTAAACTGTATACCCTAAACCCTAAGGCCTAAACCCTAAACCCCAAACTCTGATCCCCTAAACCTTAAGCCTTTAATCATAAACCATAAACCGTAAACCATAAAAACCCTAAACACCAAAACCTAAACCCTAAACCCTAAACCCTTAGCCCTAAACCATAAACCCTAAACCGTAAACCCTAAAACGATATACCATGATCCCTAAACCTTAAACAATGAGCCCTAAACACTAAACCCTAAACCGTAAACTTTAAACAAATAAATTTTCAAACATAAACCCTAAACCCTAAAACCTAAACCATAAATTTAATAAACTCTAAACCCTAAACCCTAAATTGTAAACCCATTAAAACCTAAACCCTTAACCTTAAGCCCTAAACAATAAAACATGAGCCGTTAACCCTAAATTCTAAACCCTATACCCTGATCCCTAAATTCTAAAAGCTAAACCTTAAATCTGAAACCCTATACCATAAACTCCCTAACCCCTAACCCTAAAATCTTAGCCCTAAACCATAATCCCTGAACCTTAAATGCAAAATCCTAAACCCATATCCATAAATCATAAACCCTAAACTGTGAATACTAAACGCGAAATGTTATTACTTAAACAAATGAGCCCTAAACCCTATACCCTTAGCCCCAAACCCTAAAAATTAAATAGTATACCGTAACCCCTTAGCCCTAAACCCTAATCTCTAAACCTTAAACCCTAAATAATGATCCCTAAACCCTAAATGCTAAACCCTAAACCCTAAACTGTGAACACCCTAAATCATAAACCTTAAACCCTTAGCGCTCAACCTAAAACCCGAAAAACTAAAACATAAACCCTAAACCATGATACCTAACCCTGAAACTTAAACCCTAAACCCTAAACCCTGATCCCTAACCCCTAAACCATATTCCATAAACCTTGAACGCTAAACACTAAACAACAAACCTAAACAATGAGCGGTAAACTATAAACCCCTAGCCCTAAACCATAAACCATAAACCATAAACCGTAAACCCTTAGCCCTAAACCATAAACCCTCAATCGTAAGACCTAAACCATGATCTCTAAACCCTAAAGTAAAAACAATGAGCCCTAAACCCTTAACCATAAATCATAATACTTAAACTCCCAAACCTAAACTCTAAGCCCTAAACCATAAACCGTAAACCGTAAACCCTAAGCATTTATCGCTAAACCCTAAACCCTAAAACTCTTAAGCCCTTATCCCCAAAGCCTAAACCCTAAACCCTAAGCCCTGATCCCTCAGCCCTGAGCTCTAAACCATTATCCGTAAACCCTTAATAGTAAACCCTAAACCCTAAACCACAAAATCCTAGCTCTAAACCCTAAATCATAAATCGTAAGCCATGAACCATAACCCTTCACAATAAATCCAAAACATTATAAACTAAATCGTAAATAACCTAAACCATAAACACTAAACCCTTGGCCCTAAAACCTAAACCCTAAACCCTAAATTCTAAACCCTAAAACCTAAAACGTAAACACTAAACCCTTAGCCCTAAAGCCTAAACACTGAGCACTAAAGCGTAATCCTTGAGCACTATACCCTAAAACCTAAGCCCTAAACCATAAACCCTAAAACTTAAACCTTAAACCATAAACTGTAAAACATAAAAACTAAACCCTAAAACCTAAACAGTAAACCTAATAAACCCTAAACACTAAATACTAAACCCATTAAAACCTAAACCCTTAACCTTAAGCCCTAAATTGTAAAACATGATTCCTTAATCCGAAATCCTAAACCCTATACCCTGATCCCTAAACCCTAAAACCTAAATCATAAACCCTAAACCTTAAACCCTAAACCCTAAATCATCAGCGCTAAACAATAAACAGTAAAACCTAAACTTTAAACCCCTAGCGTAAAACCATAAACGCTAAACACGAAAACCTAAACCCTAAACCCTAAATAGTAAACCCCGTAAACCCTAAACATTAAACTCTTATCCCTAAACCCTAAACCCAGAACACCAAACCCTAAACCTTAATCACAAACACTAAACCCCAAACCTTAAATCGTTAGCCCTTAACCATAAACTCTAAAACCTAAACCTTAAACCCCTAGTATAAAATCCTAAACCCTTAATACTAAACCGTAAACACTAAAATTTAAACACCAAACTCTAAACCCTAAACCCTAAATAGTAAACCCCCTAAACCCTAAACCCTAAATAGTAAACCCTCTAAACCCTAAACAATAAAATCTTAGCCGTAAACCCTAAACCCAGAACACTAAACCCTAAATCCAAAACCCTAAACGCAAATCCATAAATGTTAAACCCTAAACTATGAGCCCTGAATGCTAAATCCTCAAACTTAAACAAATGATCCCCAAACCCTAAATCCTTATCCCTAAAGCCTAAACATTAAACCATAACCATTTATCCCTAAACCCTAATCCATAAACTTTGAGCACTATACCCTAAACCCTAAGCCCTAAACCATAAACAGTAAACCGTAAACCTTAAACCATAAATTGTAAAACATAACTAAACCCTAAAACCTAAACCGTAAACCTAATAAACCCTAAACCCATTAAAACCTAAACCCTTAACCTTAAGCCCTAAATTGTAAAAGATGATCCCTTAATCCTAAATCTTAAACCCTATACCCTGATCCCTAAACCCTAAACCCTAAAACCTAAATCATAAACCCTAAACCCTAAACCCTTAAACACTAAAACCTAAACTGTAAACCCCCAGCGTAAAACCCTAAACCCTAAACACGAAAACCTAAACCCTAAAGCCTAACTAGTAAACCCCCTAAACCCTAAACTCTTATCCTTAAAGCCTAAACCCGGAACCCTAAACCCTAAACCTAAATCATAAACACTAAACCCCAAACCCTAAATCGTTAGCCCTAAACCTTAAACTCTAAAACCTAAACCTTAAACTCTAAAACCTAAACCTTAAACCCCTAGTGTAAAATCCTAAACCCTTAATACTAAACCCTAAGCCCTAAAATTTAAACACCAAACCCTAAACCCTTAACCCTAAATATTAAACCCCCTAAACCCTAAACCGTAAAATCTTAGCCGTAAACCCTAAACCCAGAACACTAAACCCTAAATCCAAAATCCTAAATGCATATCCATAAATGCCAAACCCTAAACTGTGAGCCCTAAATGCTAAATCCTCAAACTTAAACAAATGATCCCTAAACATTAAATAGTAAGCTATAACCCTTTATCCCTGAACCCTAATCCCCAAACCCTCATCCCTCATCACTGACCCCTAAACCATAAACCTTAAACACTGAGCCCCAAACAATAAACCGTAAACACTTATCTCTAATCCCTAATTCGTGAACTCTATACCCTAAACCCTAAACCCTAAACAATAAACAGTCAAACCTAAAGATCCCAAACCCTTAGCGCTCAACCTAAAACCTGAAAAACTATAACATAAACCCTAAACCATGATCCCTAACCCTGAAACTTAAACCCTAAACCATGATCCCTAACCCCTAAACCATATTCCCTAAACCTTGAACCCTAAACATTAAACAAAAAACTAACCAACGAGCGGTAAACTATAAACCCCTAGCCCTAAACCGTAAACCGTATACCCTAAGCCGTAAACCCTTAGCCCTAAACCACTAACCCTCAACCGTAAGACCTAAACCATGATCCCTAAACCCTAAAATAAAAACCATGAGCCCTAAACCCTTAACCATAAATCCTAATACCTAAACTCCGAAACCTAAACTCTAAGCCCTAAACCATAAACCGTAAACCGTCAACCATAAACATTTATTGCTAAACCCTAAACATTTATTGCTAAACCCTAAACCCTAAACCCTAAAGCTCTAAGCCATTATCCCCAAAGCCTAAGCCCTGATCCCTCAGCCCTGAGCTCTAAACCCTTATCACTAAACCATAAACCCTAAACAATGAGCCCTAAACAATAAACCCTAAACCCTTATCTCTAATCCCTAAATCCGGAACTCTAAACCCTAAACCCTAAACCTTGAAAAATAAGTCGTAAAACCCAAAGATCGTAAACCGTTAAACCTAAAC
Source organism: Taxus chinensis (assembly GCA_019776745.2). NCBI lineage: Eukaryota > Viridiplantae > Streptophyta > Pinopsida > Cupressales > Taxaceae > Taxus > Taxus chinensis. Next base: position 307,555,249 of record CM034152.1, read on the forward strand.
ATTTAGCCCTAAACACTAAACCCTAAATCTAGAACATTTAGCCGTAAACACTAAACCCTAAATCCAGAACCCTAAACCGATAGCCATAAATCCTAAACCCTAAATCATTATCCCTGAAGCCTAAACATTAAATAGTAAACCATACCCTAAACTATGAGCACTATACCCTAAACTATGAGCACTTAACCCTAAACCCTAAACCATAAACTGTAAACCATGAGCCATAAACCCTAATCCCTAAACCCAAAACCCCAAACCCAAATCCCTAAACCTTAAACCCTAAACATTGAGCCCTAAACCGTGAACACTTGAAACCATTAACCGCAAACCCTTTTCCCTAAACCTGAAACCCTAAAAACTAAAACCTAAACCCTAAACACTAAACGTTGAACATTAAACACAAAAAACATTAAACACAAAAACCTAAACCATGAGCGGTAAACCCTAAACCCATAGCCGCAAACTTTAAACGCTAAAGCATAAACCCTAATCCATAAACCATAAACTGTTAGCCCTAAACCTTGATCCCTAAAGCCTAAACTGAAAACCCTGAGCCCTGAACCGTTAACCATAAATCTTAAGACCTAACTTCCCAAACATGAACTCTAAGCCCTAAACCATAAACCGTAAACCCTAAATATTTAGCCTTGAACCCTAAACCCAAAACACTAAAACTCTAACCCCTTACCCCTAAACGCTAAAATCTAAACTCTTAACCCTAAACGATAACCATAAACCCTAAAACCTAAAGATCATAAACCCTTTACCCTAAATATTTATCCATGAACCATAAATTCTAAACCCGAAACCGTAAACCCTAAACCCAATTCCATAAACCTTAAACCCTAAACCCTAAATGCTAAACTCTAAACCCTAAACCATGAAAACCCTAAACCCTAAACCCTAAACCATTAGCCCTAAACCATAAACTCTAAAACCTTAACCTTACCCCTAGAGTAAAACCCTAAACCTTAAACCGTGAGCCAAAAACCATAAACCCTAAACCCTAACCCTAAAAGTTAGACACCAAACCCTAAACCATAAACAGTAAACCCCCTAAACCCCAAACCCTAAAATCATAGCCCTTAACCCTAAACCCTAAATCAAAAAGTCTAAACACATATCCATATATCCTAAACCCTAAACTCTAAAACCTTAAACTTAAACCCTTAGCCCTAAACCCTAACTCCTAAACACTAAACTTGAAACCCTAAACTCTAATTCTTAAAGCATAAACCCTTAAACCATAAAGCGTAAACTCTAAACCCCTACCCCTAAACCCTAATCCCTAAACCCTAAACCATAAGCTTAAACCCTAAACCATTAGCACTAAAACCTAAACATTAATACCTAACCCATAAACTATAAAGCCTTAATCCTAAACCCTAAACATTGAAGTTTAAACCCTAAACCACAAATTTAAAACCGTAAACCTTAAACACTAAACCCTAAACCATAAACCGTAAACACTAAACACTAAACCCTAAATCATAAACACTAAACCCTAAACCCTGAATCATTAGCCCTAAACCATAAAATCTAAAAGCTAATCCTTAAACCTCTATTGTAAAACCCTAAACCCTAAACCCTAAATTTAAACACCAAACCATAAACCCTAAACCCTAAATAGTAAACCCCCTAAACCCTAAACCGTAAACTCTTAGCCCTAAACCCTAAACCCAAAAGTCAAAACCCATATCCAAAAATGCTAAACCCTAAACTATGAGCCCTAAACGCAAAATCCAAAAACTTAAACAAATGATCCCTTAACCCTAAACATTTAGCGTTGAACCATAAATAATGAGGCATAAACCCCAAAACCTGAGCCCTTAACCATAAAACCCTAGCTCAAAACCCTAAAACCTAAATTTTAATCCCTGAACTATAAACCATAAACAATTCACAATAAACCCTAAACATTAAAAACAAAATCGTAAATAACCTAAACCATAAACACTAAACCCTTAGCCGTAAACCCTAAACCCTAAGCCCTAAACCGTAAAACATGAACCCTTAACCCTAAATCCTAAACACTGTACGCTGATCCCTAAACCCTAAAACCTAAACACTAAAACCAAAATCATAAACTCTAAACCGTAAACTTTGAGCACTAAACCTTAAACCATACATTGTAAAACCTAAAATGTAAAACATAAACCTTAAGCCCTAAAACCTAAAATGTAAATCTAATAAACCCTAAACCCTAAACACTAAATTATAAACCCATTGAAACCTAAACCCTTAACATTAATCCCTAAACCATAAAACATGACCCCTAAACCCTATGTCATGAACCCTATACCCTAATCCCTAATCCCTAAAACCTAAACACTAAACCCTAAATCATAAACCCTAAACCCTAAACCATTAGCCCTAAACAATAAACTCTAAAGTCTTAACCTTAAACCCCTAGCGTAAAACCCTAAACCTTAAACCGTGAGCAATAAACCCTAAACCCTAAACACTATACCCTAAACGCTAAAAGTTAAACACCAAACCCTAAACCCTAAACCCTAAATAGTAAACCCCTTAAACCCTAAACCCTAAACTCTTATCCCTAAATGCTAAACCATGAACACTAAACCCTAAATATAAAACCCTAAACCCATATATGTAAATCCTAAACGTTATACAATAAACCATAACCCCTTATCCCTAAAACCTAATCCCTAAACCCTGATCCCTCAACCTGAGCTCTAAACCCTGATCCCTCAACCTGAGCTCTAAACCCTTATCCTTCTACCATAAACCCTATGTCCTGAACTCTATACCTTGATCCCTAAAACCTAAACACTAAACCCTAAATCATAAACCCTAAACCTTAAACCATTACACCTAAACAATAAACTCTAAAGCCTTAACCTTAAACCCCTAGCATAAAACACTAAACCTTAAACCGTGAGCAATAAACCCTAAACCCTAAACACTATACCCTAAATGCTAAAATTTAAACACCAAACCCTAATCTCTAAACCCTAAATAGTAATTCCCTTAAACCCTAAACCCTAAACTCTTATCCCTAAACATTAAACAATAAACCATAATCCCTTATCCCTAAAACCTAATCCCTAAACCCCGATCCCTCAACTTGAGCTCTAAACCCTTATCCCTCAACCATAAACCCTAAACACTAAGCCCTAAGCAATAAACCCTAAACCATTATCTATAATCATTAAAACCTAAAATCTAAACCCTAAACCCTAAACGCTAAAACCTAAAACTTCATAAACCCTAATGCCAAAACCATAAACCCCATAAAGCCTAAAACCTAAACCCTAAACCGTAAACACTAAAACCTAAAACCTAAAACCTGAGCTCTTACTAACCATAAACCCTAAACCCTGAGCCCTAAACCCTAAACCCTAAAACATAAACCTCAAACGTTCTAAACTCCAAATCCTAAGCCCTTAGTCTTAAACCATAAACCCTAAAACCTGAGCCCTACACCCTAAACCCTAAACCCTAAACTCTAAACCGTAAACACTAAACCATAAAAAATAAACGATAAACCTAAAACCCTTAGCCCTAAACCCTAAAACCTAAATTGTAAACCTGATAAACCTCAAACCCTAAACCCTAAATCGTAAACCCATTGAAAACTAAACCCTTAACCTTAAGCCATAAAACAAAAAACATGAGCCTTTAAACCTAAGTCCTGAACCCTATACCGTGATCCCTGACCCCTAAAGCCCTTAGTCTTAAACCATAAACCCTAAACCATGAGCCCGAAACCCTAAACCCTAAAAGATAAACCTTAAACCTTTTAAACTCCAAACCCTATACCGTTAGAGTCTTAAACCATAAACCCTAAACCCTGAGCCCTAAAACCTAAACCCTAAACCCTAAACAGTAAACTATAATTCCTAAAGCATAAACCCTAAAACCATAAACCATAAACCCATAGCCCTAAACCCTAAACCCTAAACCGTAAACCCTAAACTGTTAGCACTAAAACCTAAAGATTAAACCATAACCCATAAGCCCTAAGCATTAATCCTAAACCCTAAACGTCGTACTTTAAACCTTAAAGCACAAATTCTAAACCCTGAACACTAAATACTAAACCCTAAACTATAAACCCTAAACACTAAACCATAAACCCTAAACGTTAAATACTAAACCATAAACCCTAAACTGTAATCCATAATACCTAAACCCTACGCCCTAATTGATAAACCCTAAACCTTATTCCCTAAACTCTAAACCTAGAAACTTTAGCCCTAAATAGTAAACCCTCAACCCTAAACCCTAAACCCTAAACCCTAAACCCTAAAACCTCAACCCTAAACACTAAACCATAAACACCAAACCATAAAAACTAAACCATAAACCCTAAACTGTAAACCCATTAAACCTTAAACCGTAAAACATTATCCCAAAACTCCAAACCCTAAACCCTAAAGCCCCTAAACCCTAAAGGCTAAACCCTCAACCCTAAATCCTAAACCTTAAACACAAAACTCTAAGCCGTAAACCCCAAATCCTAAACACTAAGTCTTAAACCTTAAACCCTAAATCTTAAACCACCTAAACCCAAAAAGTTGAACCCTCAAAGCTAAACCCTAAACCCTCAAATTGAAATCCTTAGCCCTAAACCCTAAACACTAAACCCTAAATCCTAAACCCTAATCCCTAATCCATAAACCCTAAACCCTAAACCTACCATCCTAAACCATGTGTCATAAACCCTAAAGCCTAAACACTAAAATATAAAACCTAAACACTAAACCCTAAACCTTAAACCCCATAAAGCCTAAAGCCTAAACACTAAACCCTAAAACCTAAAACCGGAGCTCTTAGTCTTAAACCATAAACCTTAAACCCTGAGGCCTAAACCCTAAACCCTAAAACATAAACCTCAAACCTTCTAAACTCCAAAACTGCCTTAGTCCTAAACCATAAACCCTAAACCCTGAGCCCTAAACACTAAACCCTAAACAATTAGCCATAAACCCTAAACCCTAAACCAAAAACCCTTGAACCCTTTACGTTAAACTCTAAACCATAAAAACTAAACCATAAAACCTAAGCCCTAAACCCTAAACCTTAAACCTTAAACCATAAACTGTAAAAAATAAACCCTAAAACCTAAATTATAAACCTAATAAACCTTAAACCTTAAACCGTAAACCCTAAACTGTAAACCCATTGAAACTTAAATCCTTAACCTTAAGCCCTAAACCGTAAAATATGAGCCCTTAACCCTAAGTTCTAAACCCCATAAGGCCCTTAGTCTTAAACCATAAACACTAAACCCTAAGTCCTAAACCCTAAACCCTAAAATATAAACCTTAAAGCTTCTAAACTCAAAACCCTAAGTCATTAGTCTTAAACCATAAACCCTAAGCCCTAAGCCCTAAGCCCTAAACACTAAACCCTAAACCCTAAACCCTAAACACTGAAAGATAAACCCTAAATCCTAAAACTTAAACCCTTAGCCCTAAACCTCAAACACTAAACACTAAACCATGAACCCTTAAACTCTATACCCTTTAAATCCAATTCCTAAAGCATAAAACCTGAAACCATAAACCCTAAACACTAAACCCAAAACCCTAAACCCTAAACTGTAAGCCCTAAAACCTAAACCCAAAACCCTAAACTCTAAACTCTTATCCCTAAACCCTAAACCCTAAACCATAAACATCATAAAGCGTAAAACCTAAACCCTAAACAATTAGTCTTAAATACTAAACCCATCACCAAAATCCCTAAACCATAAATCCTATACCCTTATTCCTAACCCCTAAACCTTGAGCCCTAAAACCTAAACCCTAAACCCTAAACCCTAAACTCTAAATTGTTAGCCCTAAAAGCTAAATTCTAAACCCTAAACAAACTCTAAACCCTAAACCTTAAACCCTAAAAACTAAACTATTAGCTCTATACCCTAAACCATTCTGAGTAATAAACACTAAGCCCTTTTCCTTAAACACTAAACCCTAAACCCCTAGCTCGAAACCTTAAACAATAAGCCATTAATCATAAAACACAAACCCTAAACCCTTAGCCGTAAAGCTAATGCACTGAGCCCTAAACCATAAACCTTGAGCACTAAACCCTAAACCATAAGGCGTAAACCCTAAACCTTAAACCTTAAACCATAAATTGTAAAACATAAAATGTAAAACATAAACCTTAAAGCCTAAACCCTAAACACTAAATTGTAAACCCGTTGAACGCTAAACCCTTAACCTTAATCCCTAAACCATAAAACATGAGCCCTAAACCCTATGTCCTGAACCCTATACCCTGATCCCTGATACCAAAAACCTAAACCTTTAACCCTAAACCATTAGCCCTAAATAATAAACTCTAAAGCCTTAACCCTAAACCCCTAGCGTAAAACCCTAAACCTTAAACCGTGAACAATAAACCCTAAACCCTAAACACTATACCCTTAACGCTAAAAGTTAAACAGCAAACCCTAAACCCTAAACCCTAAATAGTAAACCCCTTAAACCCTAAACCCTAAACTCTTATCCCTAAATGCTAAACAATGAACACTAAACCCTAAATATAAAACCCTAAACCCATACCCATAAATCCTAAACCCTAAACTTTGAGCCCTAAATGGTAAATCCTAAAACTTAAACAAATGAGCCCTAAACCCTAAACCATTATTCCTAAAGCCTAAACATCAAATAATAAACCATAACCCCTTATTCCTAATCCCTGATCCATCAACCTGAGCTCTAAACCCTTATCCCTAAACCATAAACCCTAAACACTGAGCCCTAAGTAATAAACCCTAAACCATTATCTCTAATCCCTAAAACCTAAACTCTAAACCCTAAACCCTAAACCATAAACCCTAAACAATAAACCATAAAACCTAAAGATCCTAAACCGTTAACCCTATACCCTTAACCCTAAACCTGAAACCCTAAACACTAAAACATAATCCCTAAACCCAAATAACTAAATGCTAACCCCTAAACCCTAAACCCTCTATCATAAACCCTAAACCTTAAACCCTAAACAAAGTGTCCTAAACCCTAAACCTTAAAGCCTAAAGACAATAATCTAAACCCTATACACTAAACCCTAAACCCTAAAGTCTAAACCATAAACCATAAAACCTCAAACCTTTAAAACTCCAAACCCTAAGCCCTTAGTAGTAAACCATAAAACCTAAACCCTGAGTCCTAAACCCTAAACCCTAAACCCTAAACCGTCATCCCTAAACCATAAACCGTCAACTCTAAACTCTAAACTGTAAACACTAAACCATAAAACTAAACCATAAACCCTAAACCGTAAACCGATTAACCGTTAAATCGTAAAACATTAGCCCAAAACCCAAAACCTTAAACCCAAAATCATAAACCCCCTAAGCCCTAATACCTAAACCCTAGGCCCTAATCCATAAACCCTAAACCTTATTCCCTAAACCCTAAACCTAGAAGATTTAGCCCTAAACAGTAAACCCTTAGTCCTAAACCCGAAACCATTAACCCTAAACCCTAAAACCCTAAACCTCAACCCTAAACACTAAACCATAAACACCAAACCACAAAAATTAAACCATAAACCCTAAACTGTAAACCCATTAAACCTTAAACCGTTAAACATTATCCCAAAACTCCAAACCCTAAACCCTAAACCATAAACCCCCTAAACCATAACTGCTAAACCCTCAACCCAAAATCCAAAACCCTAAACACAAAACCCTAAGCTGTAAACCCCAAATCCTAAACACTAAGTCTTAAACATTAAACCCTAAATCTTAAACCATGATACCTAAACCCAAAACCCTAAAACCTCAAAGTTAAACCCTAAATCCCCAAATTGAAATCATTAGCCTAAAACCCTAAACACTAAACCCTAAACCCTAAACCCTAATCCCTAATACATAAACCCTCAAGCCTATTCCCTAAACCCTAAACCCTAAAGCATGTGCCCTAAACCCTAAACCCTAAAGCCTTAACACTAAAATATAAAACCTAAACACTAAACCCTATACATTAAACCAAAAACTCTAAACCTTATACCCCCTAAACTTCAAACCCTAAATAGTTAGACTTAAACTATAAAACCTAAACCCTAAACCCTAAGAACTAAACCATAAAACCTAAAGCGTAAACCCATTAAACCCTAAACACTAAAACCTTAGCCCGAAACCCCAAAAACTAAACAATAAACGTTAAACCCCCTACACCTAAACTTTAAACTTTGAGCCCTTACCCCTAAACCAAATATATAAAACCTGAAACTTTAAACCCCAAACCGCAAATCATAAATCCTGAGCCCTAAACCCTAAACCTTAAATCTTAAACCATGAGACCTAAAATGTGACTCTTAAACGCTAAACTCTAAACCATAAACCCTAAACCCTAAACATTTAAAGATAAACTCTAAATCCTTAAATTTAAACCCTTATCCCTAAACCTCAAACACTAAACACTAAACTATGAACCCTAAACTCTAAACCCTTAAATCTAATTCCTAAAGCAGAAAAAACCGCAAAAGCGCAAATAAACCCTATAACCGTATGATCCCAGTACCCCTGAACCCTAAAACACTAAACACTGATCCCTAAACCCAAAACCTAAAACCCTAAACCATAAGCCCTACAACTTAAAACCAAAACCCAAAACTCTAAACCATGATCCCTAAATTCTAAACACTAAACCCTAAACCTTAAACCCTAAAACTTCATAAACCCTAAACCCTAAAACATAAACCCCATAAAGCCTAAAACCTAAACCCTATACCCTAAACACTAAACCCTAAAACCTAAAACCTGAGCTCTTAGTCTTAAACCATAAACCCTAAATCCTGAGCCCTAAATCCTAAACCCTAAAACATAAACCTCAAACCTTCTAAACTCCAAACCTTAAGCCCTTAGTCTGAAACCATAAACCCTAAACCCTGAGCCCTAAACACTTTACCGTAAATCCTAAACATTGAACAGTAAACCATAACCCCTTATCCCTAAACGTTGATCCCTAAACCCTGATCCCTCAGCGCTGAGATCTAAACCCTTATCACTAAACCATAAACCCTAAACACTGAGCCCTAAACAATAAACCCTAAACCCTTATCGCTAATCCATAAATCATGAACCCATTGAAACCTAAACACTTAACCTTAAGCCCTAAACCGTAAAACATGAGCCCTTAACCCTAAACCCTAAAAAACAAACTTTAAACCTTCTAAACTCCAAACCCTAAGCCCTTAGTCTCAAACCATAAACCCTAAACCCTGAGCCCTACACCCTAAACCCTAAGCCATAAACCCTAATCCCTAAACCCTAAAACAAAACCTAAACGCATAAGACTAACCATAAACCCTAAGCCGCAGCCCTAAACACTAAAAACGCTAAAACTTAAAACCTTAACTAGAAACTGTAAAACCTAAACCCAAACCCTAACCCCTAAAATTTTAACCATTGAACCTAAACCCTTAACCTTAGGCCCTAAAGCCTAAATTGTAAACCATAAAAAATGAGCCCTTAACCCTAGGTCTTGAACCCTATATCCTAAAGTCCCCTGTCCTTACACCTACACCTTAAAATCCTAAAAACCATAACAATAAATCCAATAAACCCTAAAAACGCCTAAACCATTATCCTAAACCCATAAACTCTAAAACCTTAACCTTAACCCGAGCATAAAACCCTAAAATTGTAGCCTTTGGCCCTACAAAAACCCTAAACCCAACGACTAACCCTTAAACCTAAACAATAATTCCTAAAGCGTAAACCTTTAAACCATAAACCATAAACCCTAAACCCCTATCCCTAAACCCTAAACCCTAAGCTTAAACACTAAACCGTTAGCACTAAAACCTAAACATTAAACCCTAACCAATAAGTTGTAAAGCCTTAATCCTAAACCATAAACATTTTACTTTAAACCCTAAACCACAAATTCTAAAACCCTTACCCTAAACACTAAATCATAAACCCCTAAAACATAAAACACTAAACCCTTACACTAAACACTAAACCTAAAGAGTAACCCTCAAACCTAAAACCCTATAAGTGTAAAGAAGAGGGAAAGAAAAAAAAAACAAACATAAAGAACGGGAAAGAGAAGACAAAGAGGAAAAAGAAACGCGTAAGGGAATGGGCCAGACAGAAAACAGCGACAAACGAGAGGAAAAAAAATACAACAGGAAAAAAGGAAAACAAAAAATAACAAGACGGAACAAGCGAGAAGAACATAAGACAACAACAAAAAAGAGAATAAAAACAAAACAACGATAGAGAGAACGGCAAAAGGAAACGAAAACAGCAAAAAAAGAAGAAAAAAGAAAAAAGGAACGGAAAAACAAAAAAGAAAAAACGAAAACAAAGAACCTAGCAAGAACGAAAAAAAGGGCAAAAAAAAAAACCAAGAAAAACAAAAAAAAAAATAAAGAACCGACAAAACGACAAAGGAAGAAAAATAAACAGAGAGAGAAAAAAAGCCAACAAAGAAGCAAACGACAAACAGAGGAATGAACAAGAAAGTGACCACAGACGCAAGCAAAAAAAACGAAAAAAAAAACAAACACAAGGAAGAAAGCCCTTCTCCCTCCCCCCCTAAACGCCCCCTCTTCCCTCCCTCCACCTCCCCCCATCCCCCCTTGTCCTAAACCCTAAACCCTAAACACTAAAATCTAAAACTAAAAACTAAACCCTAAACCATAAACCTTGAACCCCATAAACTCCAAACCCTAAATGCTTAGACTTAAACCTTAAACCCTAAACCCTAAACACTAAACCATAAAGCCTAAACCGTAAACCCAATAAACCCTAAACAATAAACCCTGAGCCCTAAACACTCAACCCTAAATTTAAAACCTTAACTATAAACCCTAAATCCTAAACCCTGAGCCCTAATCCCTAAACCTTAAATCTTAAACCATGAGACCTTAAATGTGACCCCTAAACCCTAAACTCAAAACTCAAAACCCAAAACCCTAAACACTAAAATATAAACCCTAAATCCCAAAATTTAAACCCTTATCCCTAAACCTCAAAATCTAAACACTAAACCATGAACCTAAACTCTAAACCCATAAATCCAATTCCTAAAGCATAAAACCTGAAACCATAAACCCTAAACCCATAGCCCGTAGCCCTGAACCCCAAACCCCTATCCATAAACCCTAAACCCTAAACCATAAGCCCTGAATCCTAAACCTTGAGTCCTAAACCGTAAACACCAAACCCTAACCGATAAGCCTTAAGGCCTAAACCCTAACCATTTTGATTTAAACCCTAAACCGTAAGCCCTAAAACTTGACCGAAAACCCTAAACCATAAATCCTAAAATTGTTAAACCCTGATCCCTACACCCTAAAGCTTAAACCTTAAACCATAAATCCTAAAATTGCTAAACCCTAAACCCTTAGTCCTAACCCTAAATGCCAAAACATAAACCTTTAATCTTAAACCCTAAACCCTAAAGCCTTAACCGTAAACCCCATAAAGCCTAAAAGGTAGACCCTAAAACATTAGCCCTAAATACTAAACACAACACGCAAATCCCTAAACCATAAACTTTATACCCTTATCGCTAACCCCTAAACCTTGAGCCCTAAAACCTAAACCCTAAACCCTAAACCATAAACCATAAACCCCGAACTCTAAATCGTTAGCCATAAAATCTAAATGCTAAACCCTAAACCCTAAACTCTTATCCCTAATCCCTAAACCCTAAACTATAAACCATAAACCATAAACTCAGAGTCATAAACCCTAAACCATTTTCCTTAAACACTAAACCCTAGACCCCTAGCTCTAAACCATAAATATAAGCCATTAACCCTAAACTGTAAACCCTAAACCCTTAGCCCTAAAGCTTAAAATTTGAGCCGTAAACCATAAACCTTGAGCACTAAATCCTAAAACCTAAGCCCTAAACCCTATACCTTAAACCTTAAATAGTAAACTGTAAAAGCTAAACCCTAAACCCTAAAACCTAAACTGTAAACCTAATAAAACCTAAACCCTAAACCCTAAATTGTAAACCCATTAAAACATAAACGCTTAACCTTAAGCCCTAACCCATAAAACATGAGCCCTTAAACCTAAGCCCTGAACCCTATACCTTGATCCATGATCCCTAAACCCTAAACCCTAAACCATTAGCCCTAAACCATAAACTCTAAAACTTTAACCTTAAACCCTTGGCGTAAAACCTTAAACCTTAAACTGTGAGCCATAAAACGTACCCCTAAACCTAAAACCTCAAAGCTAAACCTAGCCTAAACCTTAAAACCTTTTAAACCATAAACGTAAAAAATAACCCTAAACACCGAAACCTAATGATAAACATGTAAACCTTAACCCTAAACCCCTAAATTGTAAACCCATGGAAACCTAAATAATTAACCTGACTAGCACTCTCAATGCTTCTCTTGAAATCCTTCTGCAAAACATGAGCCCTTAACCCTAGGTTCCTGAAACCCAACATATACAGCCCTTAGTTAAACCAGTAAACTCTCAACTGAGTCTAAACCTAACCCTTAACTAAAAATAAACCTTTAAACATTTCTAAACTCCAAACCCTAAAAAAAAGGGCCTTCTTAGTCTTAACCATAAACCCTAAACCTTGAGCCATAAACCCTAAACACTAAACCAAAACCCTATCCTCTAAAACACGTAAAAATAAAACCTAATCCAATCCTAATTTAAACCCTTACTCCCTAAACCCTCAAACACTAAACCACCGTAACCTGAACCCTACGCTCTATACCCTTAATCCAATTCCGAAAGCATAAAACTTGAAACCATAAACCCTAAACCCGTAGCCTGTAGCCTTGAACCCTAAAAACTAAACACTAAACACTGATCCCTAAACCCAAAACCCAAAACCGTAAGCCCTAAAACCTAAACCTAAAACCCTAAACTCTAAACCTTGATCCCTAAACCCTAAACCCTAAACCCTTACCATAAACCCTAAACCCTAAACCCTAAACCCTAAACCCTAAACCCTTCTCTCTAAACCCTAAAACCTAAACCCTAAATCCTAAAGACTACAAACTAAACCCTAAACCCTAAACCCTAAACCCTAAACCCTAAACCCTAAACCCTAAACCCTAAACCCTTAACCCTAAACCATAAACCATAAACCCTAAACCCTAAACATTAAACCCTAAACCCTAAGTCTTAATTCCTAAACCTTATATCGTAAACCCCCTAAACCCTAAACCCTAAACCCTAAACCCTAAACCCTAAACCCTAAACCCTAAACCCTAAACCCTTAACCCTAAACCATAAACCCTAAACCCTAAACCCTAAACCCTAAACCCTAAACCCTAAACCCTAAACCCTTAACCCTAAACCATAAACCCTAAACCCTAAAACCTAAACCTTGATCCGTCAATGCTGAGCTCTAAACCCTTATCCCTAAACCCTAAACCCTAAAACCTAAACCCTAAACCCTTAACCCTAAACCATAAACCCTAAACCCTAAAACCTAAACCCTAAACCCTAAACCCTAAACCCTAAACCCTAAACCCTTAACCCTAAACCATAAACCCTAAACCCTAAACCCTAAACCCTAAACCCTTAACCCTAAACCATAAACCCTAAACCCTTAACCCTAAACCATAAACCCTAAACCCTAAACCCTAAACCCTAAATCATTAGCCCTAAACCTTAAACCTCTAGTGTAAAAACCTAAAACCTAAACCTTGATCCCTCAACCCTGAGCTCTAAACCCTTATCCCTAAACCATAATGCCTAAACATTGAGCCCCAAAAAATAAACCCTAAACTATGAGCCCTTAACCCTAAACCATAAACCCTAAACTATGAGCCCTTAACCCTAAACCATAAACCCTAAACCCTAAACCCTAAAACCTAAACCCTAAACCCTAAACCCTAAACCCTAAACCCTAAACCCTAAACCCTAAACCCTAAACCCTAAACCCTAAACCCTAAACCCTAAACCCTAAACCCTTTGCCCTAAACATAAAACCCTAACCACTAAAACATAAACCCTAAACCCTAAACCCTAAACCCTAAACCCTAAACCCTAAAACCTAAACCTTGATCCATAAATTCTAAACCCTAAACCCTAAAGCCTAAAGCCTAAACCCTAAAATTCCTAAACCCTAAACCCTAAATCCTTAGCCCTAAACCTAAAAACTAACCCATAAACCTTTAATCCTAAACCCTAAACCCCATAAATCCTAAAACCTAAACCCTAAACCATTAGCCCTAAATACTAAACCCAACACCCAAATCGCTAAACCATAAACCCTATACCCTTATCCCTAAACCCTAAACCCCTAAACATTAAATCCTTGAACTCTAAATCCCAAGTGCTAAACCCAAAAACACTAAACCCTAAACCCTAAGCCCTAAACCGCTAAACAAACTCTAAAACCCTAAACTCTAAATTGTAAAGCCCTAAACCCTAAAACCTAAACCTCTTAGCCCTAAAACCTAAACGCTAAACTCTAAACTATAAACCTATAAACCATAAGCTCGAAGCCAGTAATCCCTAAGCCATAAAACTTAAAACACTAAGACCCTAAATCCCTAGCTCTAAACCCTAACCACTAAAACCTAAACCCTAAACCAAACAACTTAAACCCTAAACCCTAAACCCTAAAACCTAAACGCTAAACCCTAAAACCTAAACCCTGAGACCTAAACCCTAAACCCTAAACACTAAACCCTAAAGCCTAAATCCTAAATTGTGAGCCATATAAATGTAAAACATTAAACTCTAAACACTAAAACACTAAATTGTAAACCTAATAAACCATAAATCTTGAACCCTAAATTGTAAACCTAAATCATTAAACACACTAATCCCTTAACCCTAAGCCACTCAACTCATGAACAATATGAGCCCTTAATATCTAAAACCATAAACCTTTGAGACCTTTAATCCATAAACACTAAACCCAAAACACTAAATATTAAACCCTTGACCCTAAACCCTAATTATTAAATGTAAAACTATAAACCATAAACCATAAAAACCTTAACCCTAAACCCCTAAATCATAATAGCCCTAAATCCTAAACTATAAATCATAAAATAAACCCTAAAACCTAAACACTAAACCCTAAACCTAAAATTTAACACTAAACCCTAAACCCTTAAATCCTAAACCCTAAATACCTAAACCCGTAAACACCATAAACCCTAAACCCTTAGCCACATTAAACCCTAAACCTTGAACCCTAAACCCTAAATCCTAAACCTTAAACCCTAACCCTTAAACCCTTAGAACTTAAACCCTAAACCCTAAACTACATAAAACCTAAAAACCTTAAACATAAATCCCTAAATCCTAAACCCTTAACCCTAAACCCTTAACCCTTAACCATAAACCCTAACACCTGTATCCCTAAATCCTAACATCCCTAAACCCTAAATACCTTTGCCATGAACCCTAAGAGAATAAACCCTAAACCCTTATCTTAAACACTAAATTGTAAATCTTAAACCCTAAATCATAATACCTTATCCATAAATCCTAAAACCTAAACCCTAAATGCCTAAACAGTTAAACCCTTAACCCTTAACCCTGAGACTTGAACCCTAAACTATAAACCATTAACCCTAAACCCTAAACATCTAAACCATGAGTCCATAAAACCTAAACCCTAAATCATTAAATCCTTAAAACCTAAATCCCTAAACTGAGCACTAAACCCTAAACCGTAGACCCCTAAACCCTAAACCTTTAACCCTAAACCCTAAATACCTAAACGCTAAACCATAATCCCTAAACCTTAAACCTAAACCCTAAACCCTAAACATTAAACCGTAAGCCCTATACCCTAAACCCTAAATCCTTAAACCCTAACCCCTAAACACCTAAACCCTAAACCCTAAAAAAAAATAGCTTAAACCCCCAAACCTTAAACCTTAAACTCTAAACCCTAAACCATAAAACCTTAGCCCTAAACCATAAATCCTAAACCATAAGCCCTAAACTATGATCCCTAAACCCTAAAAACCTAAATCCCTAAACCCACTAAACCCTAAACCCTTATGAACCCTAAACCTTGAGAAGTAAACCCTAAATCCCTTAACTCTCAACCCTTAAACCATAAACCACTAAACCCTAAACCCTGTTAACCCTAAAATACTTAACCCTTAAATCCCAAAACCCATAAAACCTAAACCTGATCCCTAACCCCTAAACCCTTAACCATTAAACCATTAACCCTTAGAACCCTATGCAATAAACCCTAAACCCTAAACCCTAAACCATAAATCACTTAACCATAACTCCCCTAAACGATAAACCCTAAATGTTACTAAACCCTTAAACCCTAAACCCTAAACCCTAAACATGTAAGCCCTAAACACTAAACCCTAAACCTTGATCCCTAAACCCTAAACCCTAAACCATTAGCCCTAAGCCCTAAACCCTAAACACAAAACCCTAAACCCTAAATCCTGAACCCCAAACACTCAAAACCTAAACCCTAAACCCTAAACACCTAAACCCTAAAACCATAAACCCTAAAACCTAAACCCTTAGTCCATTAAATAGTAAAACCTAAAACCTGAGCCCTAAACCCTAAACCCTAAACCATAAACACTAAATCTTAAACCGTAGACCATAAACCCTTTGCCGTAAACATTAAACCCTAAACCATAAGTCCTAAAAAATGATCCCTAAACCCTAAACAATAAACCCTGAGCCCTAAACCTAAAACCCACAAATGCTAAACCCTAAACACTAAACCCAAAACCTTGTAAAACTAACTCCCTAAACCCTAAACCCCTAAACCCTAAAAATCTAAGCCCTAAACCTTAAACCCTAAACCCTAAACCTAATCCCTAAACTATAAACCCTAAACCCTAAACCCTGAACCCTAAACCCTAAACCCATAAACCCTAAACCTTAAACCCTAAAACCCTAAACCCTAAATACTTGAAGCATCAAAAACCCCCAAACCGTAAACCCTAAACCCTAGCTCCCCTCTAAACCTTAAACCCTAAACCTAAACCCTAAACTACTAAATCCTAAACCTTGAGCCCTAAACATCTAAACCTAAACCATAAACCCTAAACCTTAAACCCTAAACCCTTAGTCAAAAACCCTAAAAAAATCCTTAAACACTAAATCCTAAACCCTGAGCCTTAAAACCTAAAACCCAAAAAACCCTAACTCTATCCTAAACCCTAAACCCTAAACCAGAATCTATATCCCTAAACCTAAACCCTAAACCTAAACCTAAACCCTAAACCCTAAACCCTAAACCTAATCCCTAAACACTAAACCCTAAACCTAAACCTAAACCCTAAATCTTAACTTAAACCCTAAACCCTGAACCCCTAAAACATAAGCTAACTAATCCCTAAACCCAAACCCTAATACCCATACCCCTAAAACCATAAACCCTAAACCCTAATAAAACTACCCTCTAACCCTAAGCATTATAACCCTAAACCTCTAAACCCTAAAGCCTAAGCCCTCCTAAAACCTAAACCTAAACCGATAAACCCTAAACACTAAACCCTAAACCCTAAACATTAATACGTAAACCCTATAAACACTACACTCTAAACCCTAAACCCTAAAATTTAAACCCTCTAAGTCCTAAACCCTAAACCCTATACCCTAAACCCTAAACCTTGAACCCCCTAAAATCTAAACCCTAAACATAAACCATAAACCCTAAACCTAAACCCTAAAACCTTTAGCCCATAAACACTAAACACTTAAACCATAAACCCTAAACCCCTAAGTCCTAAACTCTAAACCCTAAATGCTAAACCCTAAACCCTAAACCCCTAAACCCTAAACCCTAAACCCACAACCCTAAACCCCTATAAACTCTAAAAACCCTTAGCCCTAAAACCACTAAACCCTAAACATTAAACCCTAAACCCTAAACTCTAAAACCTAAACCCTTAGCCCTAAACACTAAACCCTAAACCCTAAACCCTAAACCCTAAACCCTTAGACCTAAGTCCTACATCCTAAACCCTAAACATTAAACCGTAAACCCTCTAAACCCTCAACACTAAATTCATAAACCCTAAACCTAAACCCTAAACCATAAACCCTAAACCCTAAATATAAGCCAATAAAACCCTAAACCATAAACCCTAGCCCTAAATACTAAATCCCTAAACCCTAAACCCTAACCATTAAACCCTAAACTCCTAAACACTAAATCCTAAACCCTTAGCCCATAAAACCTTAACCCTGAACCCTAAATCATAAACCCTAAACCTTAAACCTAGATCCCTAAACACTAAACCCTAAACCCTAAAACCCTGAACCCTAAACCTAAACCCTAAACTATACCTAAACCATAAACCCTAAATCAGCCCTAAACCCTAAACCCTAAATCATAAACCCTTAGCCCTAACCCCTAATCCGTAAACCTAAACAATAAACCCTAAACCCTAGCACACCTAAACCCTAATCCCTAAACCCTAAACCCTAAAACATAAACCCTAAACACTAAACCCTAAACCATAAACCCTAAACACTAAACCCTAAACCATAAAACCATTTAAAAAATAAATGTTTATCCCTAAACACTAAACTGTAAACTCTAAACCCTAAACCCTCTAAATCCTAAAACCTAAACCCTAAACCCATGAATCCCTAAACCCTAAATGCTGAGAACTAAGCCCTAAACCCTAAAATCCTAAAACCCTAATCCCTAAACCCTAAACCCTAAACCCTAAATCGTTGAGCCCTATAAACCTAAACACTAAACCCTAACCCCTTAAACCCTAAACATCCTAAACACTAAACAAATTAACCCTAAAACATAAACTCTTAATCCCTAAAGCCCTAAACCCTAAACCGGAACCCTAAACCTTAAACCCTAAACCCTGAAACTCCCTAAACCCTAAACCCTAAAGCCTTAAACCCTTAAAACCCTAAACCAAAAACCATAAACCCATAAGCCCTAAATTGTAATAAACCCTAAACCTAAACCTTAAACTCCCTAAAACTAAACCCTAAGCCCTTAATCAAAAACCATAAACCATAAAGCCCTAAACCCATAAACAACTAATCCCTAAACCTAAACCTAAACCCCTAAACCCTAAACCATTAACCCTAAACCTTAAACCCATAAACCCTAAACCCTAAACCTTAAATCGTAAACCCTGAAACCCTAAACCCTAATCCCTAAACCCTAAACCCTAAACCATAAACATCTAAACCCTAAACCCTATAGCCCTAAATTCTTAACCCTAAACCCTAATCCCTAAACCCTAAAACCTAAACCCCTACACCCTAAATCCCTAAAACTAAATAAAAAACCCTAAACCCTAAAAACTAAACCCTAAACCCAAAAATGCAAATTTTTACCTTAAACACTAAACTCTAAATCCTAAACCCCCTAAAACTATAAACCCTAAACCCTAAACACTCAATCTAAAACCTAAACCCTAAATACATAAACCCTAAACCCTAAACTACTAAACCCTTAACAAAGCCCTACTTAATCCCTAAAACTAAAACCTGAACCATAAACCGTGAAAGGCCTAAACCCTAAATCATAAACCCTAAATCCCTAAACCATAAACCCTAAACCCAAACCCCTAACCGTAAACCCTAAACCGTTAACCCTTAATACCCTAAACTCTAAACACTAAACCCAAAACCCTAAATTCTAAACCCTAAACCATAAACCCTCTAAACCCTAAACGATAAAACCTTAGCCATAAACCTAAACCATAAACCCCTTAAACCTTAAACCCTAAACCCTAAATCTAAACCCTAAGCTCTAAACCCTTAACCCTAAATCATAAATCCCTAAACACTTAGCCCTAAACCCTAAACCCTAAACTAAACCCTTAAACCCTAAACCCTAAACCTTAAAC
Organism: Taxus chinensis; assembly: GCA_019776745.2. NCBI lineage: Eukaryota > Viridiplantae > Streptophyta > Pinopsida > Cupressales > Taxaceae > Taxus > Taxus chinensis. The sequence continues at coordinate 307,575,016 of CM034152.1, forward strand.
CTAAACCCTAAAGCCATAAACCCAAAACTTAAACCTCAAATCCCTAAACCTAAACCCTAAACCTTAAACCCTAAACTCCTAAATGCTAAACCCTAAACCGTAAACCTTGAACACCCTAAACCTTAAACCCTAAACCCTTTGTCCTAAAATCCTAAACACTAAACCTAAAACATAAACCGTAAACTAAAATGATCCCTAAACCCTGAAACCTAAACCCTAAACCACTAAACACTAAACCCTAAGCCCTAAATCATAAACCCTAAACCTAAACCCTAAATCATTAAACACAAAAACCTAAACTCAGCGGTAAACCCTAAACCCCTAGACCTAAACCTAAACCTTAAACCTAAACCCTAAACACTAAACCCTAAGCCCTAAACCTTTAACACATAAATCCTAAAACCTAAATCCTAAAACTTAAACCTAAGCCCTAAACCCTAAATCGTAAACTAAACCACTAAATTTAGCCCTGAACCCTAAACCCTAAACACTAAAACTCTAACCCCTTATCCCTAAACCCTAAAATCTGAACTCTTAACCCTAAATTGTAAACCATAGACCCTAAAACCTAAACCCTAAACCCTAAATAGTAAACCCCCTAAACCATAATCCTTGAACATTAAACCTTAAATCAAAAACCCCAAACCCATATCCATAAATCATAAACCCTAAATTGTGACTATGAAATGCTAAATCTTATTACTTAAACAAATGAGCCCTAAACCCTAAACCCTTAGCCCTAAAGCCTAAACCCTAAACACTAAACCCTAAACCCTAACCGATAAATCCCTAAACCCTAAACCCTAAACCTTAAATTCCATAAACCCTAAAGCTATAAACCCTAAACCCTAAACCTTAAATCCTAAACCTGAGAAACCCTAAACCCTAAACCCTAAACATTAAAAACTAAACTGTAAAACCTAAACCCTAAACCCTAAACCATTAGCCCTAAACCCTAAACCCTAAACCTTAAAACATGAGCCCTTTAAACTAAACCCTAAACCCTAAACCATAATCCCTAAACCCTAAATCATTAGCCCTAAACCATAAACCCTAAAACCTAAACCTTAAACCCCCTAAATCCTAAAATCTAAACACTAAACCTAAACCCTAAAACTTAAAAGTCTAAAACCTTAAATCCTAAACCCTAAACCCTAAAGCCATAAACCCTAAACCCTAAACCCTATGAGCCCTAAATACTAAATCCTAAAACTTAAACAAATGATCCCTAAACCCTTATCCGTAAATCCTAAACATTAAACAGTAAACCATAAACCCTAATCCCTAAACCCTAATCCCTAAACCCTGAACCCTAAACCCTAAACCCGGAACCCTTATCAAAACGATAAACCCTAAATCCTAATAAAGCCCTAAACCTAAAACCCTAAACCCTTAACTCTAAACCCTAAATCCGGAACTCTAAACCCTAAACCCTAAACTAAATCCATAAATCCTAAAACCCTAAAGATCCTAAACCCTTGAGCCCTAAACATTATAAACCCTAAACCCTAAACCCTAAACCCTAAATCTATAACATTGTTAGCCTTAAACCCTGAAACCCTAAAACCTAGTGAACCCTAAACCTAAAGCTAAATCCTAAACCCTAAACCCTAAACCCTTATCCCTAAACCCTAAAAATTAAACCCTAAACATTAACCCTAAGCCCTAAACCTTAAATCCCTAAACCCTAGCTCTAAACCCTAAACCCTAAACCCTAAATCCTCAACAATAAACACTAAACCCTAAACCCTAAACCCTAAAACCTAAAGCCCTAAACCCTAAACCCTAAACCCTGAGCCCTAAACCCTAAACCCTAAACCCTAAACCCAAAACCCAAAACCCTAAACCCTAAACCCAAAATACCCTGAACCCTAAACACTTAAATGCCCTAAACCCTAAACCCTAAACCCTGAACTAAACCCTAAAACCTAAACCCTAAATCCTAAATGCCCTAAACCCTAAACCCTAAACACTAAACCATAAACCCTAAACCCTTATCCCTAAACCCTAAACCTAAACCCTAAACACTAAACCATAAACCCTAATCCCTAAACCATAAACCCTAAACCTTAAACCATAAATATTAAACCCTAAATCCTAAACCTTAAACCCTTAAACCCTAAACCTTAAACCCTGAGCCCTAAACCCTAAACCCTAAACTAAACCCTAAACCATAAACCCTAAACCCTAAACACCTAACCCTAAACCCCTAAACTCCTAAACCCTAAACCCCTAACCCTAAACCCCTGACCCTAAACCCTAAAACCCTAAACCCCTAACCCCTGAACCCTAAACCCTAAACCTAAAACCCTAAACCCTTATCCCTAAACCTTAAACCCTGAACCTAAACTATACATGTTAAACCCTAAACCATAAACCCTAAAACCTAAACCCTAAACCCTAAACCCTAAAACATTTATCCATAAACCCTATAAACCTAAACCCTAAAACCCTAAACCATAAACCCTAAACCCTAAACCCTAAACACTAAACCCTAAACCCTAAAACCTAAACCCTAAACCCTAAACCATAAACCCTAAACCCTAAACCCTAAATATTAAACCCTAAACCCTAAACCATAAACCCTAAACCTGATGTCTAAACCCTAAACCTAAACCCTAAACCCTAAAACCTAAACCCTAAACACTAAACATTGAACCGAAAACCCTAAACCCTAAACCCTAAACCTTAAACCCTAAATCATAAATTGTAAACCCTAAACCTAAACCCCCTAAACCCTAAACCCTAAACCCTTAAACCCTAAAACATAAACCCTAAAAAAACCCATTAAACCCTAAACCCTAAACCCTATACCATATACCCTAAACCCTAAACTCTAAACCCTTAACCATAAACCTAAACCTTAAACCCAGATCCCTAAACCCTCAATTGTAAACCCCAAACCCTAAATCTTAAACCCTAAACCTAAACCCTAAACCTTAAGAATTAAACCATAAACCCTAAACTCTAAATCACTAAACCCAAAACCCTAAAAATAAACCGTGAGCCCTAAACCTTAAAACCTTATTCATAAACCCTAAACCCTAAACCCCCTAAACCCTAAATCCTAAACCCTAATACATAAGCCCTAAAGCCTAAACCCTAAACCCTAAACCCTAAAGACTTAAACCCTAAACCCTAAAACCTAAACCCTAAACCCTAAACAATAAATCCTAAATCCTAAACCCTAATCCCTCAACCCTAAATCATAAACACTAAACCTTAAACCTTGAACCCATAAACCTTAAACCCTAAACTTTAGCCCTAAACCCTAAACACATAAACCTTAAACCCTAAATCCTAAACCATAAACCTAATCCCTAAACCTGTAAACCCTAAACCCTAAACCCTAAACCCTAAACTATAAACCCTAAACTCTAAACCCTAAACCCTAAACCCTAAACTAAAAATCATAAACCTACTAAAACCTAAACCATAAACCATCAACCTTAAACCCTAAAAACCCTAAACACTAAAACCTAAACCCTAAACCCTAAACCCTTAGCCCTAAACCTAAACCCTAAACCGTAAACCCTAAAACAATATAAACCCCTAAACCCTAAACAACTAAACCCTAAACACTAAACCCTAAACCCTAAACACTTAAATCCTAAACCCTAAACAATAAATTTTAAACCCATAAACCCTAAACCCTAAACCCTAAACCTTAAAAGCCCTAAACTCTAAACCCTTAAACCCTAAACCCTAAACCCATTAAAACCATTAAACCCTAAACCCTAAACCCTAAACAGTAAAACCCTAATCATTAACCCTAAACCTAAACCCTAAACCTAAACCCTAAACCCTAAAATTAAACCTTAAACCCAAAACCCTATATCATAAACTCTAAACCATAAACTCTAAAGCCTTAAACTCAAACCCCTAGAATAAAACCCTAAAGCTTAAACCTAGATCCCTAAACCCTAAACCTAAACACTAAAATTAAAATTCCAAACCCTAAACCCTAAACAATAAATAGTAAACCCTCTAAACCCTAAACCCTAAAATCTTAGCCCTAAACCATAATCCCTGAACATTAAACCCTAAATGCAAAACCCTATACCCATATCCATAAATCATAAACCCTAAACCTAAATCCCTAAATGCTAAATTTAAACCCTTAAACAAATGTAAAGCCCTAAATCCTAAACCCTAAACCCTAAGCCTAAATCATTAAAAGTAAACCCTAAACCCTTATCCTAAACCCTAAACACTAAACCCTAAACCCTAAACCCTAAACCCTAAACCCTAAGCCCTAAACCCTAAATCCTAAACCTTAAACCCTAAACCATAAACCCTAAACATTAAATCCCTAAACCTAAACCCTAAACCCTAAACCCTAAACCCTAAGCCATAAACCATAAACCCTGAGCCCTTCACCCTAAATCCTAAACCCTAAACCCTAAACCCTAACCCTCAAACCTAAACCCTAAACACTAAACGCTGATTCCTAACCCTTAAACCATATTCCCTAAACCTTGAACCCTAAACATTAAACACAAAAACCTCAACCCTGAGCAATAAACCCTAAACCCCTAAACACTAAACTCTAAACCCTAAACCCTTAGCCCTAAACCATAAACCATAAACCATTAACCCTAAACCATAAACCCTAAACCCTAAATTGAAAACCCTAAACCCTAAACCCTTAACCATAAATCCTAAGACCTAAACTCCCAAACATGAACTCTAAGCCCTAAACCATAAAACGTAAACCATAAACCCTAAATATTTAGCCCTAAACCCTAAACTCTAAACACTAAAACTCTAACCCGTTATCCTTAAACCCTAAACTTTGAACTCTTAACCCTAAACTGTAAACCATAAACCCTAAAACCTAAGATTCCTAAACCCTTAAGCCCTAAACATTAAACCATAAACTCTAAACCCTAAACCCTAAACCCTAAGCCCTAAGCCTTAAACCCTAAACCTTAAACCCTAAATGTAAACCCTAAACCCTAAACCCTAAACCTAAAACTAAACCCTAAACCTAAACCCTAAACCCTAAACCTAAACCATAAACCCTAAACCTAAACCCTAAACCCTAAACCCTAGCCACTAAAACCTTAAACCCTTAAACCCTTAGCGTAAAACCCTAAACCTTAAACCCTAAACCTTAAACCCTAAACCCCAAACACTAAACCCTAAACACTAAAACCCTAAACCCTAAACCCTAAACCCTAAACCTAAACCCTAAACCCTAAACCTAAACCCTAAACTAATAGCCCTAAACCCTAAACCAAGAACACCAAACCCTAAACCCTAAAACCCTAAACCCATATCCATATATCCTAAACCCTAAACTCTAAACCTTAACCTTAAACCCCTAACCCTAAAACCCTAAACCCTAAACCCTTAGCCCTAAACCCTAAACCCTAAACCCTAAACCCTAAACCCTAAAACTAAACCTAATTCTAAACCCTAAAAACTAAACCTTAAACCCTAAACCCAAAACCTAAACCCTAAACCCTAAACCTTAAACCCCAAACCCTAAACCCTAAATCTAAAATTAAACCCCCTAACCCATAAACCTTAAACCCTAAACCTAAACTTTAAACCCTTAACCACAAATTTTAAACCCTAAACCTTAAACACTAAACATAAACCGTAAACCCTAAATCCTGAGCGATAAACCCTAAACCCCTAGAACCAAACCTTAAACCCTAAACCCTAAACCCTAAACCCTAAACCCTAAACCCTAAACCCTAAAAACTAAACCTTTAGCCCTAAATACTAAATCCTAAACCCCTAAAACCTAAACTCTAAACCCTAAACCATAAACCCTAAACCTAAATAAACCCTAAACCCTAAACCCTAAACCCTAAAACTAAACCCTAAACCCAAAACCCTAAAATTTAAACCTAAACCCTAAACCCTAAATCCTTAAACCCTAAACCATAAACCTAAACCCTAAACCCTAAACCCTAATCCATAAACTATAAACCCTAAACCATAAACCCTAAAAAAGCCTAAACCACTAAACCCTAAACTTAAAAAGCCCTAAACCTAAACCCTAAACCCTAAACCCTAAACCCTAAAAACTAAATGATAAACCCTAAACCCTAAACCCTAAACCCTAAAGCCCTAAACCATAAACTCTAAACCCTTAACCTAAACTAAAGCCCTAAGCGTAAAACTTACCCTAACCCCTAAACCCTGAACCCTAAACCCTAAACCCTAAACCCTTAAACCATTAAACCCTAACCCTAAAACCCTAAACCCTTAACCCTAAATAGTAAACCCTAAACCCTAAAAACCTAAACCTTAAAAACCTAAACCCTAAACACTAAACAGTAAACCCCTAAACCCTAAATCCAAAAACCTAAACCCTAAATATCCTAAACCCTAAACCCTAAAACCTATACCTTAAACCCTAGCATAAAACCCCTAAAATTAAACCCTTAACCCTAAACCCTAAACCCTTAAACCCTAAACCCTAAACCCTAAACCCTAAACCTTAAACCATAACCCTAAACCCTAAACTGTAAACCGTAAACCCTAAACCCTAAACCCTAAACCCTAAACCCTAAACCCTAAACCATAAACACTAAAACCCCTAAAACATAAACCCTAAACATTAAAACCCTAAACCATAAACACTAAACCCCCTAAATCCTAAACCCTAAACTCCTTAGCCCTTAAACCTAAACCATAAACCTAAACCCTAAACCTTAAACCCTAAACCCTAACCATAACACCTAAACCCTAAACCCTAAAACCTAAACCCTAAACATTATACCCTAAATCATAAAACTCATAAACCCTAAACCCTAAACCCTTAACCCTAAACACTAAACCCTAAACCCTAAACCCTAAACCCTAAACCATAAACCCTAAACCCTAAACCCTAAACTCTAAACCCTAAACCCATAAACCTTAAACCCTAAACCTTAACACTAAACCATAAACCATAAACCCTAATACCTAAACCCTAAACCCTAAACCCTAAACCCTCCTAAACCCTAAACATTTAACCCTAAACCCTAAACCTTAAACACTACACCATAAATTGTAAAGCCTAAACATTAAACCCTAAACCCCGAGCGATAAACCCTAGACCCCTAGAACCAAACCTTATACATTAAACCATAAACCCTTAGCCCTAAACCATAAACCCTAAACCTAAGCCCTAAACCATAAACCCTAAACCCTAAACCAAAACCCTAAACCCTTAAACCCTTAAACCTTAAATCCTAAACCCTAAACCTTAAACCCAAACCCTAAACTCTAAACCCTAAACCTAAACCCTAAACCCTAAACCCTAAACCCTAAACCCTAAACCCTAAACCCTAAACTACTAAAACCCTAAACCCTAAACCCTAAACCCTAAAATAAACCTAAACTCTTAAACCCTTAAACCCTAAACCATAAACCCTAAAACATAAAGATTCTAAACCCTAAACCCTAATCCCTAAACCCTAAACCTAAACCCTAAACTATAAACCCTAAACCATAAACCTAAACCCTAAACCCTAAATTCCTAAACCCTAAACCCTAAACCCTAAACCCTAAACCTTAAATGTAAACCCTAATCCATAAACGTTAAACCCTAAACCCTAAACCCTAAACCATAAACCCTAAACAGTTAGCCCTAAACCATAAACCCTAAAACCTTAACCTTAAACCCCTAGCGTAAAACCCTAAACCTTAAACCATAAGCCCTAAACCATAAACCCTAAACCATAAACCCTAAACCCTAAAAGTTAAACTAAACCCTAAACCCTAAACCATAACCCTAAACCATAAACCCTAAACACTAAACCCTAAACCCTAAACCCTAAACCCTAACATAATCCTAAACCCTAAACTCTAAACCCTAAACCCTAAACCCCTAAACCCTAAATCTTGAACTCTAAAAAAATAAACCCTTAACCCTAAACCCTAAACCCTAAACACCTAAAACCTAAACCCTAAACCCTAAACCCTAACCCCTAAACCTAAACCCTAAACCCTAAACCCTAAACCCTAAACCCTAAACCAATAAACCCTAAACCCTAAAACCTAAACCCTTAACCCTAAACTTTAAAATCTAAAATCTTAACCCTAAAACAACTAAACCTTAAACCCTAAACCCCTAAACCATTAAACCCTAAACCCTTAAACCCTAAACCATAAACCCTAAACTATAAACCCTTAACCCTAAACCCTAAACCCTAAACCCTAAACCCTAAACTTCAAATAAAATGCTAAACCCTAAACCCTAAACCCTAAACCATAAGTCCTAAACCATTAAAACCTAAACCTAAACCCTAAACCTAAACCTTAAAACCTAAACTCTAAACCCTAAACCCTAAGTCCTTAAACTCTAAACCTAAACCCTAAACCCTAATCCCTAAACCCTAAACCCTAAACCCTAAACCCTAAACCCTAAACACTAAACTCCTAAACTCAAAACCCTAAACCCTAAACCTAAATAAACCCTAAACCCTAAACCCTAAACCTTAAACCGTAAACCCCTAAACCCTAAACCTTAAACCCTAAACCATAAATGGTGAATAAACCTTAAACCTAAACCCTAAACCCTAAACCCCTAAACCCTAAACCATAACCCTTAACCCTAAACCCTAAACCCTAAACCCTAAACCCTAAACCCTAAACCTAAACCCTAAACCGTTAGCCCTAAACCCTTAACCATAAATATTAAGACCTAAACTCCCAACCCTGAACTCTAAGCCCTAAACCATAAAGTATAAATCTTATACCCTAAATATTTAGCCTTGAACCCTAAACCCTAAACCTAAACACTAAACCCTAAACCCTAAACCATAAGCCTTAAACCCTAAACCCTAAACCCTAAACCCTAAAACCTTAAACCCTAAACCCTAAACCCTAAACCATTAATCCATAAACCATAAACCTAAACCCTAAACCTAAACCATAAACCCTAAACCCTAAACCTTAAAAAATAAACTTAAACCCTAAACCCTGTAAACCCTAAACATACATCCATAAACCGTAAATGCTAAACCCTAAACCCTAAACCATAAACCTTAAAACCTAAACCATAAACCTAAACTCTAAAACCTTAACCTTAAACCCTAAGCTTAAACCTAAACCTTAAACCTTAAACCCATAAACCTAAACCCTAAATTGAATCTAAACCCATAAACCCTAAAAGTTAAACCCTAAACCCTAAACCCTAAATAGTAAACCCAATAAACCGTAAACCCTAAACTCATAGTCCTTAACCTTAAACCCTTAACACTAAACCCTGAATCCAAAACCCTAAACCCATATCCATAAACCCTAAACCCTAACCTCTAAAACCTAAAACCTAAACCCCTAAACCGTAAACCATAAACCCTAAACCCTAAACCCTAAACCCTAACCCTAAATTCCTAAACCCTAAACCCTAAAAACTAATTCACTTAAAGCATAAACCCTAAACCATAAACCGTAGACTAAACCCTAAACCCTTAAACCCTAAATCCCTAAACCCTAAGGTCCTAAACCTAAACCATAAACACTAAACCCTAAATATTAAACCCCTAATGAGCATAAATCCTAAATGCCCTAAACCCTAAACCCTAAACCCTAAAAAACAAATTAAACCTGTTAGTGCAAAATCACAGCACCCCTGGATGTTGATCAGATTTCTAGGTTGATCACTCTAGCATCCAGTGTGATTGCACAACATTGAATCCTTTCTCCAAGTGTGGGACTTGCAGAAACATGAGAAAGGAATCTCCAGAGAAGGCTGGTTCCTCTTCCTAAACTACCTGCCACAAGCTATTCCAGTGCAGGCAAGCTAATCTAATCCTAATCTAACCATGCCAAGGAGACAGAGGAGAGAGAGAGAAAAGGAAAAAACAAAAAGCCTACACTAAAACGGTGATACACCAGAGAAGGAGAATGTTGAACATCTATCAAAACTGCCATGGAACAAGGAGAGGTGAGCAATGGGAAGGATGGACAGATGCATCACAAACCCAAGGATAGATTTCACACAGAAAATGTCCCAAAACTCCATGAACACAGCTCCAAACCTGTAATGAACATTAGAACATGCACAAATACCTGCAATGAAGAGAGGCAAGAAGAAAACAAACAAAAAAACGAGTAAGGATGGACAGATGCATCACAAAACATGTTTTTGTTGCTCCAGAAGTTTACACAGAACATCATTTCAATAGTAAAAGGAAAAAACACCATTACAGAGCAAGGGGAGGAGGTTGAAACTCCATTTTCAACCCTGGAGAAGAAAAGAAGGGAGGGCAGAGCTGAAAAGATGAACCACTTGTAATGAAAAATGAGCCAAATCTGGCTTTTACATTGTATGGGTCGAGCCCAGGAGAGAGAAAATGTACAAAAATGTGGGAGCCCATTCCTCATTGACTGAAAATGCATTAAATCAGCATGGAGGACCTTACAAACCCATACCCTATCATTTTTGACCAAATTGGAGGAGAATGCGACCCATTCTGCATTAAATTTGGTCGTTGAAATGTCTCTTCTGGTCATGAACACGTACCAGAGCCATTTTTTAATTTTCTCTCTCCAAAATGAACCAAAATTAAGATTGACCATGGAATCCTGTAGATAATTTCATAATCTTTCCAATGATATAAAGAACGTGCAAATCTGAGCTCTGGATCAAAAGATATGAAGGTCTGAAGTTTTAGGGCAAAACGGCCAAAAAACGGATGTCGGGCAAAAAAATTTAAATTTTGACCCTTTTGCATTTTGGCTTTCCCACCGGTGGATGACACGTGTCAGGCGCTGATTGGACTGAGAAATTCTCTCTCCTCTACCTTCCCGCAGGTTTTCCTTTGAAAATTTTGATCTTTTTAACTTTGGAAAAAAATTTCATTTTCCCCCCGCGCCCCGCCACTTGGGACACGTGGCATGTATTGGTTGGTTGACAGGGGGCGGGGAAACCTTTACCTTTTAGTTTTTTGGCCCAAGAACTTTTGCAAAAATTTTCAAAGTTTTCCCTGAGCTCCGCACTTCCCCTCCTTAGGACACGTGTCCAATGTCCTATTTGGCTCGGGCCCGGTTCCATTTTCTCCCCTTTGAAACTTTTTTGACCACTTAGCCAAATTTTTTTTCCCCTTGTGACACGTGGCACGTTCTGATTCATTGGTGGGCCTTTCACGTTTTTCACGTCCTGTGTCATACCTTTGGCTTGGGCCCTTGAAAAACTGGCCAAAAAAACTTAGTCGGCAAATTCGGGCTTCCTTGTCCCTATTTGAGTGAAGACACGTGGCACATTCTGATTCGTCTCGGCTTTTCAGGCTTTTCACGTCCCTCGCGTACTTTTGGCCCGGATGTCCCAAACCTGTCTGGGAAATTTCTCTGTTTCGGCCGAATGATTCCGGTTCGTCCCTCCTGAGGTGTACTTTTGTCCCATTTGTCCTCGACTTGCCTGGGACAAATCCCTTTCTCCGAACCGTCCCGAAATGGAAACTTGTGCCAAACTCGGCCGATCCGCCTGGTTTGTGTCCTTCGCGTACTTTTGGCCCAGATGTCCCAGCCTGCTGAAACAAGAGTTAGTCAATTTTTTTTTTTTCAGCCGGTTCAGCTTTTTGCACCCCATGCGTCCCCATGTCCCAGATGTCCCTTTGCTGCGTGGACCACCTAGAGGATTTTCGGCCGATTCGCGCCCCGACGTCCCAACTGTCCCAACTGCTGCCTGGACTAGGACTTAGTAGCTGATTTTCATGATTTTTTCTGCCCCAAGCTTGTTTTTTTCAACTTTTTCACCCTTTTTTAGAACTTGCTCTTTTCTTCTTGGACAGGAGAGTTAGAAAAAGGCCGAGGGGACCCCAGAAACATGATTTGGGCCTTGAATCAATCTATTTGCCTGGGACTTGAATATTCTGATGCATGTTATCAAAATTACCCTGGGGTGAATTTTGGATAACAGTTTTGGTGACTCAGCGGGGTCATCTGCCTGCTAGATGAAGTTACCAGTTGCCTGAAGCATCCATTGGGCATGGAGTCATGAGTTGTAACCTGCAACTGATCTAAACTTTGAAAACCTCCTCTCTGAGCCACTTGGAAACCCACTGAAATGGAGTCGTTCTCACCAAAATGCCACTGAAATGGACTGTGCAAGAGCAAAACCAGCACCACAAAAACTATGTACAGAACTGAAAATCATACATGCTCCAAATGGAACATGCAGAGTGTGCACAAGCACTTCTTCTGCTGAAAGCAAACCTACCTACTCTACTCTAACTGGAAGCAAAGGCAAGCTAAACAAACCCTGCAATTGATTGTGAGAAATAGCTTCCCTTTCTCAAAAGTGGCAGCCATGCAATTGATTTAGAGCTGATCATGGCTGTTAGGATGAATGGAAAATCAACAAGAAGTTGGTCTTCCACCCAAATCATCAAGGTATCAGCTGAAGGCAAATTCAATACCTCTTTTAGTTGCTCTGCATTTGGATTGAAGAGGTATGACAGCTGATCCTTGGTACTTTGTAGCTCACCCTCATGCTCAGAAGCAAGCATGACTGGTTGTGACTTCTCCTTTGGCTCCAATGAAGCCAAATACCTGATTGGGCAAGGTCTGATCCATTTGATATGCCCATAGCTCTGATTTTCAACTCCAAAAATGGAGTCTTCTTGTAGACCTCTGAATGGATGGTGTGGAAGAAATGGTGAAATTCCTCTGTCCTTTCTCTTCCTCCAATGAAGAACATGAAAGATTAAAATCTTCCAATCTTGGTTCCAAAGAGCTGCTATAAGATGCAGGCTGCTGCAAATGAATGTTATCCTTCATGACAACAGACTCAAGTGTTTGGAATGTGGATGATGAAAGAGAGAATGGTGGAAACTCAACCGGCTCTTCTCCATCAAAAAAGTCCTCCAAATCTGACAGATAAACTGCCTCATGGCTGTCCTGCTGCAAATGTTCAACCTCTCCCATGGTGTTCTCTTGATCTGTAACTTGATCACCATGGTTTCTTTCATCCCTCCAACATTGAGTTTGAGAGATCAAACTCCTCTTCAGTACTAGAACTTGAGAGAGAGTGAAGTAGAAAGAAGAACTGAAGGTTCTTCTATAGCCTGCTTTGTGCTCAAAGCCCTTGGATCTGCACTTTTCTCCTCCACAGCTAGAATGTGCTCACTCTTCTTTTGGATTTGGAGCAGCTTCTCCTTCCTCCAATATTTGAAGACAATCTTGCTCTTGATTGAACTCTTCCTCCAGTATGAAGTTTGTCAAGTCAAACTCTTCAATCTGCTACTCTAGAGGACAAGTTGGGACTGCAAGATCTTCTTCTGAAGATAACTTCTTCCCTTCAAATAGAGAACTGGACAACAAAACTGTTGATCTGCTTCTTCTTTTTGCTCTTCTTCTGCTGTCAGTTAACCACCATTTGTTCAACCTTAGCCTCTTCTGTAGGTTTAACCATCAAGGGGATCTTCTCAATTCCAAATTTAAGCAGCCAAACCCTCTAAGTTGTAATCATTTCTTCTTTCTGTTGGGCTCTTCCTCTTGCTGTCCTTAATGAGCTGATTTTTGCAATTTCTTCTTCCCCACATGGAATTGGGAATGCAAGAGGAGGGATGGGTTGTAACTCAATTGATTTGGAATTTTTTGTGGTGGTAAAGGAGGTGAAACCTCTTGTTTCTTTGCCCAGGAGAGCATATTTCTTTTAGCTCTTGTGGAGGGGATGACTGTTTGGAAGGAAAAAGGAAAGAAGAATCCCGAGGTGTGGTGGAAGACTGAGAGGTGGAGACATGGGATCAACATTTGGGATAGTAGATGGAAAAGTTTAGAATTTGTAATTCCAAATGAGATGGTGACTGCTTGAGTAATGGGAAGAGAAAAACCAGATGATGGTGTAGAACTTACCCATTGACAAGGTTGTTCAATTTAACAAGTGTACAGCAGGCCTCTATTTCTGCTGTCCATTGTGCAAGTTTACACTGTAGCATCTTCATCATGAAGTCCAGCTTCTCCTGAAATGAAGTGTCTTGGAAAAGGGCCTCCCCATGGATGAAGGAGTCCTGTAACCAATTCTGAAAGCTCTCATTTGAATCTGTTGCTCTACACTGCACCATCTTTACCTAGTTATTTAAATGGATCACTAATATAAGAATTTTGAATGTCCCCCCTTTAGTGCGAATATGGTAGAATACACATCTCAAGAACTCGAAAAAAAATCATATGCCTTTGCATACTTTTAGGTCAGCATATTGCCGTCTGGATCTTGTTGCACATGACCATCTGCTTCACCACAGTGACTTCTTCACCAAATGAGCACACTTCCACCAAACTATCGGTGAAGAAGTGCTTCACCACAGTGACTTCTTCACCAAATGAGCACACTTCCACCAAACTATCAGTGAAGAAGTCCAAAAGTCAGAGGATCACTGCAAGACGTTGACCTCCTATATAACTGTTATCAGCATCCGCAATGCACGTTCTCGTCATTTAAATCTTTGGAAAGGAATGTATAACTTTTTTTAATTTCTGCACACCCCACTCAAAACAAACAAATGAAAATAGTATAAAAAGGTGCCACCAGTTCAATATGTGACCATGTCGTTGGTGACTGATGAGAGGTGTTGATTACCCTCCATCCTCTGTTGCCTCCGACCTACCGTCTCATGTTGCTAGCTCAAACTGATTTGGATATGAAGCTCAACAGCTTCCACATTGGGTTTATTTGTATAACTGCCCCCCTACCACAATGTGATATAATTTATTTTTTGGACGATGGATAACACTGAAAATGCGTTCGTAAGGCAATTTTTTTTAATTTATGAACTTTTTACAATGACATAATTTTGAGGACTTAACTACTGACAATGATTTTATAATTATGACGACTTAACTACTGACAATGATTTTGACTTTGAATCTTATTTGACAATTAACACTATCTTCACAATGACTTATGATGAAATTTGACAATAACTCTATTGAGCACCAAATTGACGATTTTAACATTAACAATGACAATGTTAAACACTATTGACAAAATAAATTATTTTACAACATTTACTTTGATTTAATAATGACACAAAATATCTTTAATAAAACATTTTTTTGAGACACTAACTGCCAATGTTTGATGGCATACAAATTTTGTTGACATGGATCAAACACAACTACGACACTCCACATAAAATTATATAAAACCTTTAAAACTCAACAATAAAATAAATGACCTGTTAGTGCAAAATCACAGCACCCCTGGACGCACATCAGGCTTCTAGGTTGATGTTCAGGCATCCAGTGTGATTGCACAACATGGAAACCTCTCTCCAAGCGTGGGACTCGTGAAACCGAGAGAGGAATCTCCAGAGAAGGCTGGTTCCTGCCCCTAAACTACCTGCCACAAGCTATTCCAGTGCAGGAAAGCTAATCTAATCCTAATCTAACCATGCCAAGGAGACAGAGAGAGAGAGAAAGGAAAAAAAAACAACAAAAGCCTGCACTAAAACAGTGATACACCAGAGAAGGAGAATGTTGAACATCTATCAAAGCTACCATGGAACAAAGAGAGGTGAGAAATGGGAAGGATGGACAGACGCATCACAGGCCCAAGGATAAATTTCACACAGAAAATGTCCCAAAACTCCATGAACACAGCTCCAGACCTGCAATGAATATTTGAACATGCACAAATACCTGCAATGAAGAGAGGCAATAAAAGAACAAGCAAAAGAACGAGCAAGGATGGACAGATGCATCACAAAACACATTTTTGTTGCTCCAGAAGTTTGCACAAAACATCATTTCAATAGTAAAAGGAAAAAATGCCATTACAAAGCAAGGGAGGAGGTTCGAACTCCATTTTCAACCCTAGAGAAGAAAATAAGGGAGGGCAGAGCTGAAAAAGATGAATCACCTGCAATCATATGAGCCAAATCTGGCTTTTACATTGCATGAGTCGAGCCCATGAGAGAGAAAATGTATGTACAAAAATGTGGGAGCCCATTCCTCCTTAACTAAAAATGCATTAAATCAGCATGGAGGACCTTAGAAACCCATACCCTATCATTTTGACAAAATGGGAGGAGAGTGCGACCCATTCTGTATTAAATTTGGTCGCTGAAATGTCACTTCTGGCCATAAACACACATTAGAGCCGTTTCTTGGATTTTATCTCTCCAAAATGAACCAAAATTATAGGTTGACCATGAAATCCTGTAGAGAATTACATAATCTTTCCAATGATATAAAGAATGTGCAAATCTGAGCTCTGGATCAAAAGATAAGGGGGTTTGAAGTTTTAGGGCAAAAACGGCCCAAAAAACAGATTTTAAATTTTTCCCGCGCTCTGCCACCTGGATGACACGTGTCAGATGCTGATTGGCTGAGAAATTCTCTCTCCTCCACCTTTCCATGGGTTTCCCTTTGAAATTTTGATGTTTTTACAACTTTGGAGAATTTTCTATTTTTTTCCCGCGTCCCCGCCACTTGGGACACGTGGCATGCTTTGGTTGGTTGACAGGGGTGCGGGGCATCTTTTCTTTTATCTTTTTGGCCAAAACTTTTGCCAAATTCTATAAGTCCTCCCCGAGCTATGCACTTCCCTCACCTTAGGACACGTGTCCTGTGTCTATTGGCTCGGGATGACCCTTCAAACCTCACCCTTGGGAACTTTTTGGCTCGACAAAACATTTCAACTCTTCCCCGAGCTCCGAACTCACCCTGCTCCATTAGGACACATGTCCCTCCTATTGGCTCCTCCACCGCTCTCAAAACTTGGCCCACGAAGACACACCTTTGTCCTTGATGACACGTGGCGTCACATTCTGATTTGTTGGCGGCTTTTCCAGGTCTTCATGTCCCTCGTGTATTTTTGGCCTAGATGTTCCAAACCGTCTGGGACAAATTTCTCCGATCCGCCTGATTCGGGCTTCCCTGTCCCTCTTTGAGGCGAAGACACGTGGCACATTTCCATTCGCTCTCGGCTCCTTCGACTTTCCGCGTCCCACACGTCCCTTTGTCCCAACTATCCTGGACTGTCTGGGACAAATTCTTCTAAACCACCTAAAATGGGCTACCTTTTCTCTCGGCCACTTCAACTTTTTGCATCCTTCACGTCCTCATGGCCCATATGTCCGAGCCTTATCTGCACAATAGTTAGTCAATTTTTTCACCTTTGGTCGGTTCGCCCTTTCGCATCCTGCGTGTCCCCACGGCCTGGATGTCCCAATTGCTGCATGGACCACTTGGAGGCTTTTTGGACGGTTCGCGCCCCGACGTCCCAATAATCCCAAGGGCCGCCTGGACCAAGACTTAGCCAATTTTCATGATTTTTTCTGCCCCAAGCTTGTTTTTTTGCAAATTTTTCACCCTTTTTTAGAACTTGCTCTTTTCTTCTTGGACAGGAGAGTTAGAAAAAGCCGAGGGGACCCCAAAAACATGATTTTTTGCCTTGAATCAATCTATTTGCCTGGGACTTGAATATTCTGATGCATGTTATCAAATTTACCCTGGGGGGGTGAATTTTGGATAACAATTTGAATCGACTCAACGGGGTCATCTAACCTACTAGATGAAGCCTTAAACCAGTTGCCTGAAATCCATTGGGCATGGAGTCATAAGTTATAATCCTGAAAACTGATCTGAACCTTGAAACCCTCCCTAAAAACTGAACCCTTGAAACCCTAAACCATGGAGTTGTTCTCACCAAAATGCCACTAAAATGAACTGTGCAAGAGCAAAACCAGCAACAAAAACTATGTAAAACTGAAAATCATACATGCTCCAAATGAAACATGCAGAAACCCTACAAGCACTTCTTCTACCTAAAAGCAAACCTACCTACTCTACTCTAACTGGAAGCAAAGGCAAGCTAAACAAACCCTGCAATTGGTTGTGAGAAATAGCTTCCCTTTCTCAAAAGTGGCAGCCATGCAATTGATTTGGCACCCTGATCATGGCTGTTGGATGAGTGGAAAATCAACAAGAAGCTGGTCTTCCACCCAAATCATCAAGGTATCAGCTAAACCAAATCCAATACAATCTTTTAGTTGCTCTGCATTTGGATTGAAGAGGTATGACAGCTGATCCTTGGTACTTTGTAGCTCACCCTCATGCTCAGAAGCAAGCATGACTGGTTGTGACTTCTCCTTTGGCTCCAATGAAGCCAAATACCTGATTGGGCAAGGTCTGGTCCATTTGATATGCCCATAGCTCTGATTTTCAACTCCAAAAATGGAGTCTTCTTGTAGACCTTGAATGGATGGTGTGGAAGAAATGGTAGAAATCCTCTGTAGCCCTTTCTCTTCCTCCAATGAAGAACATGAAAGATTAAAATCTTCCAATCTTGGTTCCAAAGAGCTGCTATAAGATGCAGGCTGCTGCAAATGAATGTTCTCCTTCATGACAGCAGACTCAAGTGTTTGGAATGTGGATGATGAAAGAGAGAATGGTGGAAACTCAACCGGCTCTTCTCCATCAAAACAGTCCTCCAAATCTGACAGATAAACTGCCTCATGGCTGTCCTGCTGCAAATGTTAACTTCCTCCATGGTGTTCTCTTGATCTGCAACCTTGACCACCATGGTTTCTTTCACCCTCCAACATTGAGTTTGAGAGATCAAACTCCTCTTCAGTACTAGAACTTGAGAGAGGTGAAGTAGAAAGAAGAACTGAAGGTTCTCCTGTAGCCTGCTTTGTGCTCAAAGCCCTTGGATCTACTTTTCTCCTCCACAACTAGAATGTGCTACTCTTCTTTTGGATCTGGAGCAGCTTCTCCTTCCTCTAATATTTGAAGACAATCTTGCTCTTGATTGAACTCTTCCTCCAGCATGAAGTTTGTCAAGTCAAACTCTTCAATCTGCTAAACTCTAGATCCTGAACCATAAACCCTGAACACAAGTTGGGACTGCAAGATCTTCTTCTTCTTCTGCTGATTGTGAACAAAATCAAATAGTCATTGACCACCATTTGTTCAACCTAAGCCTCTTCTGTAGGCTTAACCATCAAGGGGATCTTTGTCAAATCCCAAATTTGGAGCCCAAACCTTCTAAGTCCCCTGTCATTTCTTTTCTTGGGCTCCTCTTCTTGCTGTCCTAAATGACTGATTTTTGCAATTTCTTCTTCCCCATATGGAATTGGGCATGCAAGAGGAGGGATGGGTTGTAACTCAATTGATTTGGAATTTTTTGTGGTGGTAGAGGAGGTGAAACCTCTTGTTTCTTTGGAGGAGGGGGTATTTCTTTTATCTCTTGTGGAGGGGATGATTGTTTGGAAGGAAAAAAGAAAGAAGAATTGAGGTGTGGTGGAAGACTGAGAGGTGGAAACATGGGATCAACATTTGGGACAGCAGATGGGGAGTTTAGAATTTACAATTCCAAATGAGATGGTGCTGCTTGAGTAATGGGAAGAGAAAAACTAGATGATGGTGTAGAACTTACCCATTGACAAGGTTGTTCAACAACAAGTGTATAGGCCTCTATTCTGCTGTCCATTGTGCAAGTTGGGGCAGCATCTTCATCATGAAGTCCAGCTTCTCCTGAGGGCTGAAGTGTCTTGGAAAAGGGCCTCCCTATGGACAAGGAGTCCTGCAACCAATTCTGAAAGCTCTCATTTGAGCTGTTGCTCTGGACTGCACCATCTTTACCTCCATCTTTTGGATTTTCTCCAACAGACCAGCATCTTGCATCTGATTGTCTTCATATATGCATACTCTTTCTCTTGGAAGGCTCCATAGCCAAACTTGATTTTGGCACTGCTGCTCATATGGGTATGCATGCTGATCTTGAATCTGCTCAAAATGCTGATTTGGAGGATTTGTAAAACATGTTGGAGGTGGATATACTGCTGCTGTTTAAATGTGAGTTCCATGATGGAAATGAAGTCATGATTGCAAACTTCATGGAATGGAAAAGAATGAAAGGGATGGAAAGAAGGATGGATGGGAATGGATGAAAACCAGGTCTGCAACTTCAGAAATGGGTTGCTGATTAGATGGAGTCGCCAGATGTGTTTGCAAGTGCCTCCAAAGGCTGAAATCTTCACAGGAACACACCAACCTGCAAAAGATGAAGTGGAAGACCTCTAAGGTCCCACTGGGCGTGCCAAAACTGTTAGTACAAAATCACAGCACCCCTGGATGCTGATCAGATTTCTAGGTTGATCACTCTAGCATCCAGTGTGAAACACAACATTGAATCCTTTCTCCAAGTGTGGGACTTGCAAAAATGAGAAAGGAATCTCCAGAGAAGGCTGGTTCCTGCTCCTAAACTACCTGCCACAAGCTATTCCAGGGCAGGCAAGCTAATCTAATCCTAATCTAACCATGCCAAGGACCCTAGAGAGAGAGAGAAAAGAAAAAAAAAAAAGCCTACACTAAAATGGTGATACACCAGAGAAGGAGAATGTTGAACATCTATCAAAACTAAACCATGGAACTCTTTCCCTAAACCCTAAACCCTTGAAAAGGATGGAAGATGCATCACAGGCCTGTAAGGATAGATTTCACTTTTACATTAAAAATGTTCCCAAAACTTTCCATGAACAAAAAACAGTAATCCCATCCTAAACCCAATGCATTAAACATGCACAAATCCTTCAATGAAGAGAGGCAAGACTGAAAACAATGTTCAAAAATTAGCAAGGATCTACAGATCCTAAACCCACAAAACACACCTTTGTTGCCAGACAGTTTACACAGAACATCATTTTAATAGTAAAAGGAAAAAAAACCATTTTAGAGTAGGGGAGGAGGTTAAACTCCATTTCTCAACCCTGGAGAAGAAAGGAAGATTAAAGAGCTGAAAATATGAACAACCTAAATGTACTAACCCTTAGCAAAACTAGCTCTTTACAATATCTAAAGAATAAGACCAGGGAATCATGGAAAGTCAAAACCCCAACCACTTCTAGGAGAAAGTACCTAAACTATATCAATAAAACCCTGTGCAAACACTGGATGTCTATTAAAGTGATTCAAACTAGTCAATCTGATTAGCGTGCCAGGGTTGCTTGATTTTCTCTCTTAAACTAAAGTAAAATGCTAAACCCAAATTTTAAAACCTTTTTAAACACTCAACCGCTTAAACCATAAACCCGAAACACTAAAACCCTAAACCCTAAACACTAAAACCCTAAACCCTAAACCCTAAACCGTAAGAACCCAAAAAACCTAAACCCTAAAGCCCTAAACCCATAAATCCTAAACCATAAACCTAATTTAAACCCTAAATCCCTAAACCTTAAACCTTGCGCCCTAAACTAAATAAATCCTAAACCTCTAGCCCTAATCCGAAAACCCTAAACCCTGATGACTAAACCCTAAACCATGGAAAACCTTAAACCCTAAATTGCCTACTTAGATAAACCGTAAACCGTAAACCATAATGCCTAAAACTTTAAATTTTAAATCCTAAACTGTAAACCATAACTCCTAAACTTTAAACCCTAAACCCTAAACCCTTAACTTAGCCCTAAACCCTAAACCTTTCGAAACCTCCTTTAAAGCCCTAAAATGTATTCCTATGTCTTTGGCTAAACCGACCCTAAACCTAAACCCTAAACCGTGGGCCCAAAAACACCTAGCACTAATCCTTAACCCCTAAAATGACACCAAAAAAATTAAACCCTAAACCCACATCCCTAAACCCTCATTCCTAAACTCCAAACCTGTAAATCCTTAGTCTTAAACCATTAACATCTAAACCACCTAAATTAAACCGCTTACCCTAAACCCTAAACCATGAGGCGAAAATTGGCTAAATCCTTCAAAACGTGAGCCCTTACCGTTAAAACCTTATGTCGTAAACCCTAAACCCTAAACCCCCTAAACCTAAATTGCTAAACCCTAATACACCCTTTTCCCTAAAGCCTAAAGCCTAAACCCTAATAATATCTCTAAACCCTAAACTAAAACTTGAACCATGAACCGTAAACCGTAAATCCTAACCCTAAAAGTTAAACACCAAACCCTAAACCCTAAATAATAAACCCCCTAAACTGTAAACCAGAAACTCCTAACCCTTAACCCTAAACCCTAAACCCTAAACCAGCTTTTAAATCCTAAACCCTAAACCCTGAAATCCATAATTATGCCTAAACCCTAAACTCTAGAACCTTAACCTTAAACCCCTAGCTTAAAACCCTAAAATTGAACCCTTAGCCCTAAACCCTAACTCCTAAACACTAAACCTGAAACCCTAAACTCTAATTCTTAAAGCATAAACCCTTAAACCATAAACCGTAAACTCCAAACCCCTACCCCTAAACCCTAATCCCTAAACGCTAAACCCTAAGCATAAACCCTAAACCATTAATCCTAAATTTTAAACCCTAAATACCTAAACCCATCCTTAAACCGTAAAGCCTTAATCCTAAACCCTAAAACCTTTAAACCCTAAACCACAAATTTTAAACCCTAAACCGTAAACCCTAAACTCTAAACACTAAACCCTAAACCTTAAACCCTAAACCGTAAGCCCTAAAACCTAAACCCTAAGCCCTAATCCATAAACCCTAAACCTTATTCCCTAAATGCTAAACCTAAAACCCTAGACCATGTGTTCTAAACCCTAAACCCTAAACCCTAAACCCTAAAATCTAAAACCTAAACACTAAACCCTAAACTATAAACCTTAAACCATAAATCTTAAACCCTAACTCCTAAACCTAAAACCCTAAACTTAAACCTTAAACCCTAAACCCTAAACACTAAACCCTAAACCCATAACCCTTAACCTTTAACCCTAAACTCTTAGTCCTAAACCCTAAACCCTTAACCCTAAAGACTAAACCCTAAAACCTAACCCATAAACCCCAAACCCTAAATCCTAAACTATAAACACTAAACCCATAAAGCCCTAAGCCCTAACCCCGAAACCCTAAACCCTAAATCTTAAACCCTTAACCCTACCCTAAATCTAAGCCCTAGACCCTTAAACTCTGAGCCCTAAATACTAAACCCTAAACTCTAACACGTAAGCCCTAAATCATGATATCTAAACACTAAACCCTTAGCGCTAAACCCTAAAACCTAAACCCTAAACCCTAAACCGTAAAACATGAGCCCTAAACAATGAATCCTAAACCCTTCTCTCTAAACCCTAAAACATAAACAATAAACCTTAAACCTAAAGCCCTAAAACCTAAACCCTAAACATTAGCCCTAAAACCATAAACCCTAAACCATAAACCCTAAATGCACATAAACCCTAAACTCTAAACTCTAAACACAAAATCCAAATCCCTAAACCTTAAATCCTAAACTCTAAACCCTAAACCCTAAACACTAAACCCTAAACCCTAAACCGTAAACCCTAAACCCTAAATAGTAAACCCTAAACTCTAAACCCTTAAAACTAAACCATAAACCCTAAATCCATTAAACCCTAAACCCTAAACATTTACCCCTGAACCCCAAACCCTAAACCCTTAACAATTAATACTAAGCCCTAATTCCTAAAAGCTTAGCCCTAAACCCTATACCATGATCCCTAAACACTAAAATGTAAACCCTAAACCCAAAATAGTAAACCCCCGAAACCCAAAATGCTAAACCTTAAACTCTTAGCCCTAAACCCTAAACCCTAAACCCTAAACCCTAATTCCATTTCCATTAATCCTAAACCCTAAATTGTGAGCACTAAATGCTAAATCCTATTACTTAAACAAATGAACCCTAAACCTTTAGCCCTAAAGCCTAAAAATTAAACAGTAAACCGTAACCCCTTAGCCCTAAACCCTAACCCTAAACCCTAATCCTAAACCCTAAACCCTAAACATCTAATCATTAAACCTAAACCCTAAACCTAAACCCTAAATCCTAAAATGTAAACCCTTATCTCTAAACCCTAAAACTTGAACTCTAAACCCTAAACCCAAAAATCTAAACAATAAACCTTAAACCTAAATATCCTAAACCCTAAACCCTAAACCTTGAGCCCTAAACCCTAAACCCTAAACTCTAAACCCTAAACCCTAAACCATGAGCCATAAACCCTAAACCCTAAACTTCAAACCCAAAATGCTAAACCGTAAACCGTAAACCCTAAATCTTAAACCCTAAACATTAAAACCTGAACTCTAAACCCTAAACACTAATGCATAAATGCTAATGCCCTTAAACCCTAAACCCTAAACATTTATCCTCGATCCCTAAACCTGAAACCCTAATCCTTAAACCCTAAACCCTAAACCCTTAACACATAGCCCTAAACCCTAAACTCAAAACCCTAAACCATAAACTCTAAACCCTAAACCCTAAACAATAAACCTTAAACCTAAACATCCTAAACCCTAAACCCTAAACATTTAGCCCTAAACCATAAACCCTAAACCTAAACCCTAAACCCTAAACCCTGAGCCATAAACCCTCAATAGTAAAAACCTTAAACCCTAAACCTTAAACCCATAAAAACCCTAAACTCGAAACCCTTAAAACCTAAACCCTAAACCCTAACCCTAAACATTAAACCTAAAACCTAAACCCTAAACCCCTAAACCTTAAACTCTAAACCTAAACCCTAATCCTAAACCCTAAACTAAACTCCTAAACCCTTAACCCATAAACCCTAAACCCCTGTAAACCCCCCTAAACCATAAACCCTAAACCCTAAACCCTAAACCCTAAACCTAAACACCGTAAACCCCTAAACCCTAAACCTTAAACACTAAACCCTAAACCGTAAACCTTAAACCACTAAACCCTAAACCCTAAACCTGATAAACCCTAAACCCTAAACCCTAAACCCTAAACCCTAAAATCGTAATCTGTTAAACATAAACCATAAAGCCGTAAACACTAAACCCTAAACCCTAAACATTTAGCCGTAAACCCTAAACCCTAAATCTAAACCCTAACCCTAAACTATAAACCCTAAACCCTTAGTTATAAACCCTTAACCCTAAAACCCTAAACCCTAAAACCTAAAATCCTAAACGTTAACCTAAAATTAAACCCTAAACCTAAACCCTAAACCCTAAACCTTTAGCCCTAAACAGTAACCCCTTAGCCCTAAACCCTACTCCCTAAACTATGATCCCTTAACCCAAAGCTCTAAACACTTTGCCGTAAACCATAAAACCTAAACACTGAGCCCTAAACAATAAACCCTAAACCATTATCTCTAAACCCTAAAACCTGAACTCTAAACCCTAAACCCTAAACCCTAAACAATAAACCGTAAAACCTAAACCCTAAACCATAAACCATAAACATTAAAGCCCTGAACCATAAACCCTAAACTAGGAACCCTTAACCCTAAACCATAAACCCTAAACCATAAACCCTAAATTCTAAACCCTAAACCTTAAACCCAAAACCAAAATCCCTAAACCTTAATCCCTAAACCCTGAGACCTAAACCTAAAACCCTAAACACTAAAACATAAACCCTAAACCTATGATCCCTAAACCCTAAACCCTAAACATAAAACCTAAACCCTAAACCCTAAACCATAAACAATAAACCCTAAACCCTAAACCATGAACCCTAATCCTTAAACCCTAAACCCTAAGTCCTTACCTAAACCTTAAACCCTAAACCCTAAACCCTAAACCCTAAACCCTAAACCCTAATTCCTAAGCCCTAAAACCTAAACCATAAACCCTAAACCCTAAACCCTAAACCCTAAACCCTAAACCCTAAACCCTAAACCATAAACCCTAAACCATAAAACCTAAACCCTAAGCCCTAACCGTTAAACCCTAAACCTTAAACCTAAACCTAAACCCTAAAACATAAACCCTAAACCCTAAACCTTAAACCCTAAACCCTAAATAATTAAACCCTAAACCCTAAAATCTTTAACCCTAAACCCTAAACCCATTAAACCCTAAACCCATAACCTTAAGCCCTAAACCGTAAAACATTAGCCCTTAACCCTAAGTCCTAAACCCTATACCTGATCCCTAAACCCTAAAACCTAAACCCTAAACCCTAAACCCTAAATTATAAACCCTAAACCCTAAACCCTAAACCATTAGCCCTAAACCATAAACTCTAAAACCTTAACCTTAAACCTCTAGCATAAAACCTGAAAATTAAAACCCTTAGCCCTAAACCCTAACCATTAAACACTAAACCCGAAACCCTAAACTCTAATTGCTAAAGCATAAAATCTTAAACCATAAACCCTATACCCCTACCCCTAAACCCTAAACCCTAAACCCTAAACCCTAAACCCTAAACTTAAACCATAAACCCTAAACCCTAAAACCTAAACATTAAACCCTAAACCATAAATCCTAAAGCCTAAACCCTAAACCATAAACATTGTACTTTAAACCCTAAACCATAAATTCTAAACCCTGAACCCTAAAGCCTAAACCCTAAACAGTAAACCATAAACCCTTAACCCTAAACCTTGATCCCTAAACCCTTAACTCTAAACCCTTAACTCTAAACCCTAAATCCTAAACATAAACCCTAAACCCTAAACCCTAAACCCTAAAAACTAAACTGTAAAAACCTAAACCATAAAAACTAAACCCTAGCCCTAAACCCTAAACCCTAAGCCCTAAACCCTAAACCATGAGCCCTTTACACTAAATCCTAAACCCTATACCCTGATCCCTAAACCCTAAAACCTAAATCCTAAACCCTAAATCATTAACCCTAAACCATAAACTCTAAAACCTAAACCTTAAACCCCTAGTGTTAAACCCTAAACCCTAAAATTTAAACACCAAACCCTAAACCCTAAATAGTAAACAACCTAAATCCTAAACCGTAAACTCTTAGACCTAAACCTTAAACCAAAAAGTCTAAAAATATATCCAAAACCCTAAACCCATATCCATAAATGCTAAACCCTAAACTATGAACCCTAAATGCAAAATCCTAAAACTTAAACAAATGATCCCTAAACCCTTATCCATAAATCCTAAACATTAAACAGTAAACAATAACCCCTTATCCCTAAACCATAATTCCTAAACCCTAAACCCTAAGCCCTGAGCCCTAAACCCTAAACCCTAAACCATAAACCCTAAACACTAAACCCTAAACAATAAACCCTAAACCCTTATCTCTAAACCCTAAATCCTGAACTCTAAACCCTAAACCCTAAATAATAAATCATAAAACCCAAAGACCCTAAACTGTTAAACCTAAACATTTAGCCCTAAACACTAAACCCTAAATCTATAACATTTAGCCTTAGAAACTAAACCCTAAATCTAGAACCCTAAATTGATGGCCATAAATCCTTAACCCTAAACCCTTATCCATGATGCCTAAACATTAAACAATAAACCATAATCCCTTATCCCTAAACCCTTAATCCCTATACCTTGATCCCTCAACCCTAAACCCTCTAAATCCTAAACACAAAAACCCTAAATAATAAAACCTAAAACCTAAACGCTAAACCCTAAACTATGAGCCCTAAACCCTAAACCATAAACTATAAACCATGAGCCATAAACCCTAATCCCTAAACCCAAAACCCAAAACCCAAATCCCTAAACATTAAACCCTAAACCTTGAGCCCTAAACCCCAAATGCTAAACCCTAAACCCTAAAACAAGAACACCCAAAACCATTAACCCTAAACCCTTTGCCCTAAACATGAAACCCTAAACACTAAAACATAAACCTAAAACCATGATACCTAACCCTCAAACCTAAACCCTAAACAATAAACAATGATCCCTAATCCCTAAACCATATTCCCTAAACCTTGAACCCTAAACAATAAACAATGATCCATAAACCCTAAACCATATTCCCTAAACCTTGAACCCTAAACATTAAACACAAAAACCTAAACCCTGAGCGGTAAACCCTAAACCCCTAAACCCTATACTCTAAACCCTTAGCCCTAAACCATAAACCCTAAATCGTTAGTGTTAAACCATGATCCCTAAACCCTAAACTAAAAACCCTGAGCCCTAAACCCTTAACCATAAATCCTAAGACCTAAACTCCCAAACTTGAACTCTGAGAACTAAAAAATAAACCGTAAACCATAAACCCTAAATATTTAGTCCTAAACCCTAAACCCTAAACACTAAAACTCTAACTCCTTATCCCTAAACCCTAAACTCTGAACTCTTAACCCTAAACTGTAAACCATAAACCCAAAAACCTAAAGATTCTAAACCCTTAACCCTAAACATTTATCCATGAACCATAAACTCTAAACTATAAACCCTAAACCGTGAGCCATAAATCATAAAGCCTAAACTTGAAAAAGTAAACCCTAAACCCTAAAAACCTATATCCATAAACCCTAAATGCTAAACCCTAAACCCTAAACCCTAAACCCTTAACCCTAATCCCTAAACACTAAACCCTAATGTTTAAACCCTAAACCATGAACCCTAAACCCTAAACCCTAAACCCTAAACAGTAAACCCTAACCCTAAACCTTAAACTCTTAATCCTAAACCCTAAACCTTAAACTTTAAACCCCCTAAACCCTAAACCCTAAACATTAAACCCTAAAACTAAATTGCTAAACCATAAACCCAAAACCCAAAACCGTAAAACTATATACCATGATCCCTAACCCCTAAACAATGAACCATAAAACCTAAACCCTAAACCAAGATCCCTAAACCCTCAATCCTAAACCCCAAACCCTAAACCCTAACCCTAAACCTAAACACTAAACCATAAACCTAAACCCTAAAACCCTAAACCTAAACCTAAAACCCTAAACCCTGAGGCCAAAACCCTAAATGCTAAACCCTAAACCCTAAACCCTTAATCCTAAACCCTAAACCCTAAACCTAAACCCTAAACCTTAAACCCTAAACCTTAAAACCTTATGCCCTAAACCCTAAACCCTAACCTAAAGACTTAAACCCATAAAACCTAAACCCTAAACCCTAAACCATAAACCCTAAAACCCTAAACCTAAACACTAAACACTAAACCCTAAATTCTAAACCATAATACCTAAACCCTCTAAACCCTAAACCGATTACCATAAATCCTAAACAGTAATCCCTTATCCGTAAACCGTAATCCCTAAACCTTGATCCCTCAACCCTCAGCTCTAAACCCTAAACTCTAAACCATAATCCCTAAACCCTAAACCCAAAACCCTAAACCCTAAACCCTAAAACCCTAAACCATAAACCATAAACTGTAAACCACGAGCCATAAACCCTAATCCGTAAACCCAAAACCCAAAACCTAAATCCATAAACCTTAAACCCTAAACCCTGAACCCTAAACCCCTAAACCCTAAACCCTAAACCCTAAACCTGAAACTCATAAACCAAACCTAACCCTAACCCCTAAACCCTAAACATCAAAACACCAAACCCTAAAACATAAACCCTAAACCATAATCCCTAAACCCTAAACCATTAACCCTAAACACTAAACACTGATCCCTAACCCCTATACCATATTCCCTAAACCTTTAACCCTAAACATTAAACAAAAAAAACCTAAACCCTGAGTGGTAACCCCTAAACCCCTATCCCAAACCTTAAACCATAAACCCTAAACCCTAAATCTTAAGCCATAAATCCTTAGCCCTAAACCTTAAACCCTAAACCGTTAAACCAATAATCCCAATCCTAAACCCTAAACCCTAAACTAAACCCTGAGCCCTAAACCATAAACCCTAAGACCTAAACTCCTAAAACCTAAACTTTAAGCCCTAAACCATAAACTGTAAACCATAAACCCTAAATATTTACCCCTAAACCCTAAACCCTAAACCCTAAAACTATAACCCCTTAACCCTAAACCCTAAACCCTAATACCTAAACCCTAAACCCTAAACCCTAAACCATAAACATTTATCCTAAACCCTAAACTCTAAACTATAAACCCTAAACCCTAAACCCTAAACTTGAAAAAGTAAACTGTTAACCGTAAATTGTAAACCCTAAATGTAATATAACCCTAAATGCTAAACCCTAAACTATAAACCGTGAACACCCTAAACCCTAAACACTAAACCCAAAAGCCTAAACCCTAAACCCTAAACTCTAAATAAAACCTATAACCCTAAACCCTAAAGCGTAAACCCTAAACCCTAAATCTTAACCTTAAAGCCATAAACCCTAAACCTTAAACCCTAAACCCTAAAAATTAAACCCTAAACCCTAAACCCTAAATAGTATACCCCCTAAACCGTAAACTCTAAAATCTTAGACCTTAACCCTAAACCCTAAACCCTAAACCCTAAATCCAAAACCCTAAACCCATATCCATATATCCTAAACCCTAAACTCTAAAACCTAAACCTTAAACCCCTAGCGTAAAACCCTAAAACCCTAAACCCTTAGCCCTAAACCCTAACCCCTAAACACTAAAAACCCCTAAACCCTAAACCCTTAAACCCTAAACCCTAAACCATAAACCCTAAACCCTAATTCCTTAGCCCTAAACCCTAAACCCTAAAACCTAAACCCTAAACCTTAAACCCTAAACCATTAGCCCTAAACCCTAAACATTAAACCTAAACCCATAAACCCTAAACCCTAAATCCTAAACACTAAACATTGTACTTTAAACCCTAAACCACAAATTTTAAACCCTAAAGCATAAAAATTAAACCCTAAATAGTAAACCCTAAACCCTAAACCCTAAAATCTAAACACTAAACCTTAAACCCTAAACCCTAAACCGTATGCCCTATAAACCTAAACCCTGAACCCTAAACCCTAAACCATTAACCCTAAACCCTAAAATAAACCCTAAACCCTAAACCCTAAACACTAAAATCTAAAACCTAAACACTAAACCTTAAACCCTAAGACACTAACCCTAAACCGTAAACCTTAAACCCTAAACTCGAAACCCGAAACCCTAAACCTATAAATACTTAAACCTAAATGCTAAACCCTAAACCCTAAACATTAAACCTAAACCCTAAACCTAACCCTAAACTAAAAAGCCCTAAACCCTAAACCCTAAACCCTAAACCCTAAACCCTAAATCGTAAACCCATAAACCCTTAAAACCCTAAACCCATAAACCCTAAACCCTAAACCCTAATAAACTCTAAACCCTAAACCATTAAACCCTTAAACCCTAAACCTAAACCCTAATCCCTAAACCTAAACCCTAAACCCTAAACCCTAAACCCTAAACCACTAAACTCCAGCTAAACCCTAAACATTATATCATAAACCCTAAACCCGTAAACCTTAAACCCTAAAACCATAAACCTAAACCCTGTAAACCCTAAACCCTAAACCCTAAACCCTAAACCCTAAACCCTAATCCCTAAACCATTTAACCTTGAAATCATAAACCCTAAACCGTAAACCCTAAAACCCCTAAACACTAAAACATAAACCCTAAACCCTAAAACAATACACCATGATCTCGAAACCTTAAACAATGAGCCCTAAACACTAAACCCTAAACCCTAAATGCCAATCATTAAACTTTAAACAATAAATTTTCAAACATAAACCCTAAACCCTGAAACCTAAACCATAAATTTAATAAACTCTAAACCCTTAACCCTAAATTGTAAACCCATTAAAACCTAAACCCTTAACCTTAAGCCCTAAACAGTAAAACATGAGCCGTTAACCCTAAATTCTAAACACTATACCGTAATCCCTAAACCCTAAAAGCTAAACCTTAAACCCGAAACCCTATTTCATAAACTCTAAACCATTAGCCCTAAACCATAAACTCTAAAGCCTTAAAACTCAAACCCTAAACCCTAAAACCCTAAACCCTTAAAACCCTAAATATAAACCCTAAACCTATAAACCACTAAAATTAAATTCCTAAACCCTAAACCCTAAACTAGTAAACCCTAAACCCTAAACCCTAAACCCTAAAATCTTAAAGCCCTAAACCCTTAAACCCTGAAAACCCTAAACCCAAAACCCTAAACCCTAAACCATAAATCATTTAAACCCTAAACCTAAACCCTAAACCTAAATCCATATTACCCTAAACCAAATGACCCTAAACCCTAAACCCTAGCCCTAAAACCCTAAACACTAAACCTTAAACCATAAACCCAAACCCTAAATCTTAATCCCTAAATCACTAAACCTTAAACCTTAAACCCTAAACCCTAAATGCTATAAATCCCTAAACCCTAAATCCTAAAACCTAAACTGTAAAAACAAAACCTTAATCCTAAACCCTAAACCCTAAACCCTAAACCCTAAACCCTAAACCCTAAACTATAAATTCTAAACCCTAAACCCTAAACCCTAAACCCTAAACCTAAACCCTAAACCCTAAAAACTAAACCATAATCCTAAATCCTAAACCCTAAACCCTAAACCCTAAACCTTAAGCCTAAACCCTAAACCCTAAATCCTAAACCCTAAACCGTAAATCATAAACCCTAAACATTTACCTCTAAATCATAAACCCTCAACCGTAAACCCTAAACACTAAACCTAAATAAATCCCTAAATATAATCCCTAAACCCTAAACCTAAATCCCAAACCCTAAACCCTAAACCCTAAACCCTAAACACATAAACCCTAAACCTAAACTCTAAACCCTTAAAGCCCTAAAACATAAACCATAAACCCTAAATGAGCCCTAAACCCTAAAGCCCTAAACTACTAAACCTTAAACCTAAACCCTAAACCCTAAACCCTAAACCCTAAACCCTAAACTAAACCTTAATCCTAAACCCTAAACCTTAACCCTAAACCCTAAACCCTAAACCCTAAAAACCTAAACCCTAAATCCTAAACCCCATAATCCCTAAATCCTACACCCTAAACACAAAAAATTAAACCCTAAACCCTAAACCCTAAAACTGTAACTGCACTAAACCCTAAACCCTAAAATATAAATTAGCCCTAAACCCTAAACCATAATATTAGACCCTAAACTGTAATCCCTTAAACCCTAAACCTTAAACCCTAAACCCTAAATCCTAAACCATGAACCCTAAACTTAAACCTAAACCCTAAACTATTAAACCCTAAACCCTAAACCATAAACCATAAACCCCTAAACCCTAAACCCTAAACTTGAAAACCCTTGAATCATAAACCCCTAAACCCTAAACCCTAAACCATAACCCTTGAACCCTAAACCCTACTACCCTGAAACCTTAACCGTATAAACCATAAACCCTAAACCATAAACCCTAAACCCTAAACTATAAATCGTAAATCCTAAATCTCTAAACCCTAAATCCTAAACCCTAAAGCCCTAAACCATAAAACCTAAATCCATAAACCCTAAACCCTAAGCCCTAAATCCAAAACCTAAACCCTAAACACAAATCAACCCTAAACCATAAACCCTAAAACCTAAACCCTAAAAATAAAATGTAAACCCTAAACCCTAAACCCTAAACCATTAAACCCTAAAACCCTAAAACCTAAACATGAAACCCTAAACCTTGAACTAAACCCCATAAACCCAAAACCATGATCCCTAACCCTCAAACCTAAACCCTGAACACTAAACAATGATTCCTAACCCCTAAACCTTTAACCCTAAACATTAAACACAAAAACCTAAACCCTGAGTAGTAAACCCTAAACCCCTAAACCCTAAACCCTAAACCATAAACCCTAAACCATGATCCCTAAACCCTAAACTGAAAACCCTAAGCCCTAAACCCTTAACCATAAATCCTAAGACCTAAACTCCCAAACCTAAACTCTAAGCCCTAAACCATAAACCGTAAACCCTAAATATTTAGCCTTGAACCCTAAACCCTAAACACTAAAACTCTAACCCGTTATCCCTAAACCCTAAACTCTGAACTCTTAACCCTAAACTGTAAACCATAAACCCTAAAACCTAAAGATTCTAAACCCTTAACCCTAAACATTTATCCATGAACCATAAACTCTAAACTATAAACCCTAAATCGTGAGCCATAAACCCTAAACCCTAAACTTGAAAAGGTAAAATGTAAACCCTAAATTGTAAACCCTAAATGTTTATCCATAAACCCTAAATGCTAAACCCTAAACCATAAACACTAAACAGTTAACCCTAAACCATAAACTCTAAAACCTTAACCTTAAACCCCTAGCGTAAAACCCTAAACCTTAAACCGCGAGACATAAACAGAAAAGCCTAAACACTAAACCCTAACCCTAAAAGTTTAACACCAAATCCTAAACCCTAAATAATAAACCCACTAAACCGTAAACGCTAAACTCATAGCATTTCAACCCAAACCCTGAACACTAAACCCTAAATCCAAAACCCTAAACTCTAATTCTTAGCCCTAAACCCTAACCCCTAAAATTGAAACCCTTAGCCCTAAACCCTAACCCATAAACACTAAACCCAAAACCCTAAACTCTAATTCTTAAAGCATAAAAACCCTTAAACCATAAACCGTAAACTCTAAACCCCTACCCTTAAACCCTAAACCCTAAACCCTAAACCCTAAGCTTAAACCCTAAACCATTAACACTAAAATATAAACATTAATACCTAACCCATAAGTCATAAAGCCTTAATTGTAAACCCTAAACATTATACTTTAAACCCTAAACCACAAATTTTAAACCCTAAACCTTAAACACTAAACCATAAACCGTAAACCCTAAACACTAAACACTAAACCCTAAACCCTGAGCGGTAAACCCTAAACCCCTAACACCAAACCTTAAACCCTAAACCCTAAACCCTAAACCATAAACCCTTAGCCCTAAACCATAAACCCTAAACCGTTAGCCCTAAAACATGATCCCTAAACCCTAAACTGAAAACCCTGAGCCCTAAACCCTTAACCTTAAATCCTAAGACCTAAACTCCCAAACCTAAACGCTAAACCCTAAACTGTAAATCGTAAACCCTAAATATTTAGCCCTGAACCCTAAACCCTAAACACTAAACTCTAACCCCTTATCCCTAAACCCTAAAATTTGAACTCTTAACCCTAAACTGTAAACCATAAACCCTAAAACCTAAAAGATTCTAAACCCTTAACCCTAAACATTTATCCATGAACCATAAACTCTAAACTATAAACCCTAAACTGTGAGCCATAAACCCTAAACCCTGAACTTCAAAAAGTAAACTGTAAACCCTAAATTGTAAACCCTAAATGTTTATCCATAAAGGCTAAATGCTAAGCCCTAAACCCTAAACCATAAACCATAAACCCTAAACAATTAGCCCTAAACCATAAACTCTAAAACCTTAACCTTAAAACCCTAGCGTAAAACCCTAAACCTTTAACTGCGAGCCATAAACCGTAAAGCCTAAACACTAAACCCTAACCCTTAAAGTTAAACACCAAACCCTAAACCCTAAATAGTAAACCCTAAACCGTAAACCCCTAAACTCATATCCCTTAAACCTTAAACCCTGAGAACACTAAACCCTAAATCCTAAAACCATAAACCCTATATCCATATACCCTAAACCCTAAACACTAAACCATAATCCTAAACCCCTAAACCATAAAACCCTAAATTGAAACCCTTAGCCCTAAACCCTAAAACCCCTAAACACTAAAACCAAAACCCTAAACTCTAATTCCTAAAGCATAAACCGTTAAACCATAAACCATAAACTCTAAACCCCTACCCTTAAACCCTAATCCCTAAACTGTAAACCCTAAACCATTAACACTAAAACCTAAACATTAATACCTAACCCATAAGCCGTAAAGCCTTAATCCTAAACCCTAAACATTGTAAACCCTAAACCCTAAACCCTAAACTTTAAACCCTAAAACCTAAACACTTAACCATAAACCCTAAACCCTAAATGCTAAACCCTAAACCCCAAACCCCCTAAACACTAAATCCCTAAACCCTAAACCTAAACCCTAAAGCAAGAGCCCTAAAACCCTAAACCCTAAACCTTAAATCCATAAACCCTAAACCAATAACCCTAAAACTCATAAACCCTAAACCCTAAGCCTGAAACCATAATCCCTAAAATTAAACCCTAAACCCTAAACCCTAAACCCTAATCCCTAAACCCTAAACCCTGAAATCTATAAACCCTAAACCCTAAACCCTCAAACCTAAACCATAAACCCTAAATCGTAACCCCCTAAACCCTAAACCCTAAATCCTAAAAGATAAACCCTAAACCCCAAACCTCAATTCCTAAACCCTAAACCCTAAACCCTGATCCCTAAAATCTTAAAACCCTAAACCCTAAAACCCTAAACCCTAAACCTTAAACTTAAAACATAAACCCTTAACCCTAAACCCTAAAACCTAAACCCTAAACCCTAAACCCTAAACCCTAAACCCTAAACTCTAAATCCTAAAACCTAAAATCTTAAACCCTTAACCCTAAACCCTAAACCCTAAACCC
>CM034152.1:307616112-307618612 GCA_019776745.2 Taxus chinensis
CCCTAAACCTAAACCCTAAACCCTAAACCCTAAACCCTAAGCCCTAAACAATAAACCCTAAAACCTTAAACCCTAAACCCCTAAACCTAAACCCTAAACCCCTAAACCCAAACCCTAAACCCTAAACCTAAACACTAAACCCTAAAAACCCTAAACCCTAAAACATAGTAAACCCCCTAAACCCTAAACCCTAAACCTAACCCTAAACCCTAAACCCTAAACCCTAAACCCTAAACCCTAAACCCTAAACCCTAAACCATAAACCCTAAACCCTAAACCCTAAACCCTAAACCTTAAACCCTAAACCCTAAGCCCTAAACCCTTAGCCCTAAACCCTAAACCCTAAACACTAAACCCTAAACCCTAAACACCATAAACCCTAAATCCCTAAACCCTAAACCCTAAACCTATAAACCCTAAACCCTAACCCATAAACCCTAAACCCTAAACCCTAAGCCCTAAAAATAAACCCTTAAACCCTAAACACTAAACCCTAAACCCTAAACCCTAAACCCTAAAACCTAAATATTAAACCCTAAACCCTAAACATTAAACCTTAAACCCTAAACCATAAACCCTAAACCCTAAACACTAAACCCTAAACCCTAAACCTTAAACCCTAAACCCTAAACCCTAAACCCTAAACCCTTAAACCCTAAAACCTAAACCCTAAACCCTAAACCCTAAACCCTAAACCTTAAACCCACCCTAAACCCTAAACCTGTGTCCTAAACCCTAAACCCTAAACCGTAAACCCTTAACCCTAAACCCTAAACCTTTAGCCCTAAACCCTAAACGCTGAGACCTAAACCCTAAACCTAAACCATAAACCCTAAACCCTAAATCCTAAACCCTAAACCCTAAACCCATAGCCCTAAACCATAAACCCTAAACCCTAAACCCTAAATCCTTAACCCTAAACCCCTAAACCTAAACCTTAAACCCTAAACCCTAAACCATAAACCCTAAGCCCTAAACCCTAAACCCTAAACCTAAACCTAAACCCTAAATGACCCTAAACCCTAAATAAGCCCTAAACCCTAAGCCTTAAGCCTAAAACTATAAACCATAAACCCTAAACAATAAACCCTAAACCCTAAAACTTGATTCCTAATCCCTAAACCATAAACCCTAAACCCTAAACCTAAACCCTAAACCCTAAATCAAACCCTAAACCCTAAAACCTAAATTTTAAACCCTAACCCCTAAACCCTAAACCCTAAACCCTAAATTCTAATCCATGAACCCTAAACCCTAAACCCTAAACCCTAAACCCTAAAACCATTAAACCTTAACCCTAAATCTGCCCTAAACCCTAAATCATAAATCTTAAACCCTAAACCCCGTAAACCCTAAAACCTAAACCTAATCCCTAAACCCTAAACCTAAAC
The DNA here is from genome assembly GCA_019776745.2 of Taxus chinensis. Lineage (NCBI taxonomy): Eukaryota > Viridiplantae > Streptophyta > Pinopsida > Cupressales > Taxaceae > Taxus > Taxus chinensis. Next base: position 307,617,504 of record CM034152.1, read on the forward strand.
CCTAAACCTAAACCTAAACCCTAAGCTCTTAAACCTAAACCCTAAACCTAAACCCTAAACCCTAAATATTAAACCCTAAACCCTAAACCCTAAACCCTAAACCCTAATATTAAACCCTAAATCCAAACCCTAAACCCTAAACCCTAAATCCTAAACCTAAACTGTGAGCCCTAAACCCTAAACCCTAAAATCTAAAGCCCTAAACCATAAACCCTAAACCATAAACCCTAAACCCTAAACCCTGAACCCTAAACCATAAAATCTAAACCCTAAACCCTAAATGTAATCCTAAACCTTTAAACCCTAAAAAAGCCCTAAACCCTAAACCCTAAACTAGAACCTAAAAACTAAACCCTAAATAAACCCCATAAACCCTAAACCCTAAACCCTAAACCCTTAGCCATAAACCCTAAACCCTAAACCCTAAACCCTAAACCCTAAACCATAAACCTTAAACCCTAAACCATGAACGCTAATACCTAAACCCTAAACCCTAAACCTTAAAACCTAATCCCTAAACCCTATCCCCTAAAACCCTAAACCCTAAACCCTAAACCTTGGGCCTAAAATCCTAAAACCTAAACCCTAAACCTTAAACCCTAAACCTAAACCCTAAACCCTAAACCCTAAACCCTAAACCCTAAACCCTAAACCCTAAACCCTAAACCCTAAACCCTAAACCCTAAACCCTAAACCCTAAACCCTAAACCCTAAACAATAAACCCTAAAACCTAAACCCTAATCCCTAAACCCTAAATCCTAAACCTTAAACCCTAAACCCTAAATCCTAAACCCTAAACCCTTAAACCCTAAACCCTAAACCTAAACCCTAAACCCTAAACCCTAAACCCTAAATCCTAAACCCTAAACCCTAAGCCCTAAACCCTAACCCTAAACCCTAAACCCCCTAAACCCTAAACCCTAAACCCTAAACCCTAAACCCTAAATCCTTACCTAACCAAAACCCAAAACCCTAAACCTAAACCCTAAAACCCTAAACCCTAAACCCTAAACCCTAAACCCTAATCCTAAACCCTAAACCCTAAACCCTAAACCCTAAAACCTAAAACCTAAACCCTAAATCCTAAAACCTAAACCCTAAACAACCC